>APFE031246091.1:8838-43637 GCA_000404065.3 Pinus taeda
AAATGTTTCAACCATAATTGTTATTTTCAATTGCTTTACATATTATACAAATACTTAGATATTAATATATTTTTATCAACATGGGCATTAAATGTTAATATATTAATACTTGATATGAAAAGATATTTATGCTTAGAAACTAGGAAACATGTGCATTGAAATTTCATGGACGACATGAAGTATGGTTAATATGACCATGGTTCAACTTGTGATAAGCCTAAATTCTAAACTAATAATTTATCAATTCAACCAGGTTTGTGTGAAATGTTAACTTTAAAAGAAAAATCGTTATTCTTTGCCCTTCCCTTATTATACCTGCGAAAGGCATATGTATATATTGATTGATGTCACATTTCCATATATTAATTCCCTTAGACTTATTTTCATATCATTGGTTTAACCAAAGGTTTATCAAAAATATTATATTTAAAATTATTTTTTCCATATGTTTTATTGGGCAGGGAAATTAATGTCTTATTGTTTCTTTCATTGTTCACGTTGTATATTTCTCTAGAAAATTTTAAGAGAGCCTATGTCCCCATATACAATGAGGGAGATTAGTGCTATCCTTCAAACTAGCATTAAATCATAGCATTTTTTGTTTTCAAGGAAATACTTCCAACATACAATGTCAATTAATTTAACTATATTTCCTTTACGATGTCTTAATCATTGCCTTTGCATTAAGGGAATTTCTCGTTAGTTCCATACACTATATATGGACCCAATATCAATATGCACCTAAATTTCACAAATGGAATGTTATCAACAGTGCACTCCCTCTTTGTATACTCCCTTACCAATTTATAACTAGTCATCTTACATGCAAGTTGAACCTGGATCCTTTCTATCTGAGGTAGATTCATCATCTACAACAAAATGTTCGAGTGAGCCTTCTTCCTCCTATTTTAATTTTCAATAATAGGGTTTATATGACACCAAAGGAGAAAAAAAATGGAAGGAATCATGGTCATGTTCCCATGGCCTTTTAAATGGTTGAATAGATTCCATTCTTGACTTTACTATAAGTCCCTTTAACACAAGACATGGGTTCCTTAAAAAAATAAAATTAGAAGTGCTCTCAATGTACATATAATACAATTATATCATTCACATTTATGTGTTTCTGTTAAATTTTAAAACACATTGGAATCTGGCATCCATATACTTTCCCTTAAAACATTAGTTATTCGTAGCGTTGTCAATGTACATATCTCGAAAAGAAAAACAAATTACAAGAGTTTCATTACCAATTTTGTGATGCAAAAAGCTATAAGCTCTATAATACTTGTTCCTACCTAAAAATATTTTTCTAGGTTCAACAACTTTAAAGAGTCATGAATATTTGCATGCAATTAATTTTATTGTGAGTTAGTTCCTAAATGATTTTAATGACACACTTTAGGGATGTAACAAAAGAATCCACATAGATTTGTTAGGCTTAAATAAACTATAACAAGTAGAACAATTTCATGAAGCAATAGAAAGTATATATAATTTCTTCATATTTAATTCATTCCATTGAATTATACCAGCGTTGAGGGAGAGAGGTTTGTAGGATGAAGCAAACAATAAATTTAGTTGAAAAGCATGGGAAGCACCAAATATGTTATTGAAAATAAAGATATAGACCACACACAAACTTCAAAAATTCAAAAGAAGATTATTCTAGGTAGCATTAGAGAATGGAAATGAAGCTTGGAATCAATAAAAATGAAGCTTGCTCCAATATAGATTAGAATATATTGGAAGTAAACAATGGCCACAACTTGGACTAATCACTTTAGAAAGAGTCATAATATTTAAAGTAATTAGGCTTTCAACATTCTTAGAACTCTATTATAATATTGTGTTGGCTGGAAAGATATAACACTGCATCAGTTGGAGACTTAACATAAGCAAATCCTTTGAATTTCATAGCAGAAAGGAAAAATAATCTCATAAACCCAGTTCTATAGGTAATATAGATTAGTACCCAACCTAGAAATTCATTAGTCAATATACAATCCTAGTGGATAAGGTCACCATTATTTTCAGTTAATGTAAACTAATTCATTTGTCTCATTTGAATGTTTCACACAAAAAACTACATTTACCTCTTCAACTTCTAGGAAGAGGAAGCTATGATCATCCAATGTTCCACCAATCACCTTTGATGATGCAACTTGTTGTCGTTTTTTATTTTTGAGTTTGAGGGAGTAAACACATAGGAAAACATCAAAACCACTTTGGAAGCTGGGATCTAGCCATGCCAGCTTTAGAGAGGGATCTCTCTTTAAAATTTAGCTATGTTTGATGTGAATTTTAGGCTAGTTATTACCGTAATGATTGTTTTTTATTAGATTGTTTGGTTGATTAAATTGTTATAATTCCATTGGGCTATGGAGTCTAAAGATTAACTGGATCTACATCAAACTTTGCAGGAGTTTCACAGGGCAAGCTAGGTTGCACTAGTTGGATCTTTCATAATTTTAAATGGATTATGAAACAAAAGAAATGTAAGGTTCAGTAGAAACTAACGAGCAATGAAGAATTCCTTAATTTGATTTCAACAGAAAACATATAAATTACTAACAGCTAGAATAGGGTGTTCTGTATAACATATCCTATTCATCATAGTTTCTCTTATGTAATTAAGCTTTTCTGAAATGATAGAGAAAAGAGACAATGATCAAACACAGGAACAGAAGAAAAACATCACCAAATCGCACACCACATGAATCCTGTGAAGAATGTCCTTATATTATTGATGCTTCAAGCAACTTGGACATTTCAATTCACAGAGGAAATTATATTCAACAATCAACATCTATTACTTCAAACTATGAAGTATTTATACAAATTCTAAGCTAAAATATCTTGAAAAAATATCAAGATTTGTTACAAATATCTCAAACTGTATTACACAAATAGAATTGAAATAGAGGACATTCAAAAATAGTGAATCTAGTTGGCACTATCTTTGTGGATTTCTGGTGACAAAGAAGAGCAATTTGAATTTGATAGCAACTCTTATTTGATGAGGTGGCATCCAAGTCACTAACTGTCTTTGAGCTTTTTCCTCCCGAGATTCTAAAAAATAGGGTCCTGTAATACCTTTGTATATCCCAAACCATAATAGCTATTAGAAAAATGAGATACTTTTTTGCAAATGATAATGTTGGAAACAAAAACTTCTTTCCGTTTTTGAAAATTCATTTTCACCTACTCGGAAACTGGATTTGAAAACACTGACTAAAAATAGGGAACTTCGGGAAAATATACCTGCAAAGATTCATCTAAATCTCCCAAACCATAATAGTTGTTACAAAACTGAGAGAGGTTTTTGTGCATGAGGATGTTAGAAACTAAAAAGTCTTTCTAATTTTGAAAATGCATTCTCAGTTGTTTGTAAACCAGTTTCGAAATTACTATTCCGTATAGGAAAAAAAACATAATTTAACTAACCATGAAACAGACGTATGACGTGGAGGCGAGATGTGACATGGAGGTGGGGGATAATGTACAGTCACATGGTTAGCAGAAATATTATTAGGTGGCAGAATAGGAGTGGAAGATGAGGAGGAACATGGAGGGTGGACGTTGGCGTGAGAGTAATAGGCAGAGGATATGTGGCGGTGGAGAGGAAGTGGGGGATGACGTAGCTGGGAAGGTAGTTTGCAGCAAGGAGAGGATACCACTTTCGGACGGGGCTAGAGGTGGATTGTGGTATTAGTGGAGGGGGGTCTGAAATTTTGATGAGTTCACACATAGCCATGGGACCCGATGGGGTATTCCGCCTTTTCATACCCCCCCCCCCACCCCGACGATAAAGCTAGGATGGAGAGGGGGTGCCGAAAATGAATGTGCATCATCGATCTGAAAGGTAGGAGGATCCCTCGGTGGATAATTGTTGCTCTTTTAACCATAGTCGAAAAATCTCCTTTTGTCGTGATCAATTTTACAATAAAATCAAAGCTATGGTACCAAGGCCTTATTACAATTTATTTAATTACATTTAAATGATGTGATTAATTTAATCTAAACACACTTAATTATTTTCTAATGCTGCATTTCGACTTGCAAGCATATCTTTTTATTTTCTCAAGGTTTTGGCCTTTTTTGGAAATAATTTACAACATGGAATATTATTTACAATATGAGATTTATGAGATAAAATACTCAATCACTTTGAGATTCTATAAATTATAGGACCCTAACATAGCCAAACCATACTAGAACCATTATAGTGGTTCCCTAAATTGAAAAAGATGCATCATACTTAAAAAATTGGATAATCACATCCTTAATCCCAATAGAATCATGATTTTAAAGAAATATGAATAGAATCCTTAGATGTTGGTATTAATTGACAAGTTGTGGCTTTGCTACACATGTTGCATTGTAGAATGGCCAAAATGATAGCCATTATAGGAAAACTTAAATACCATCATTGAACACGAGATGGGTTGTCTGATATTTTGCTAGCAACTAAAATCATTGTGGTTGGAAAAGTCTTCAAGTTGTCATGAGAATGTAAACTATAAATTGAGAAATCTAATTTGACCCTATCGATAAGGACATTCCCTTTCTCTCTACCCTAGTTGGCTCTCTTGCAGTACCATAAAGCATTATAATTCCCTTACATTATGTTGGGTAGGGTCGTCAAATGATCAGAATGTACATGTGTGAATGACATGTGCTAGATCCTAGTATGGGCCTCTAATAAGTAATATATGCCTCTCTGAATTAGTTCACCAACTACTTAGTTACCTAATTGTTTATGTCAGTATGTTTTTTAATACCCCTAAATTGATGGAGACTTGAAAATTCATAAGTGATGGAGCCTGGATTGATTTAAACATGGAGGATGTAGATAGTTGCAATAGTCTGACTAACACATCAACTTAGTGGCTCAGTTACTTAGCCCCTTTGCTAGTTATGAGCTAAGTTATGGAAAAAATGTCAAGATGCCATTTGGGCAGGAGGCATTTGTCATACATGCATGTGGGTCACATATATGGAAATATACATAAGGGATCCTGGCAATAAGTAAAATGGGGCCCACATATTGGCAACATGACATATTCCTAAAATTTACCTTCAGAAGGGAGAAACCAGTGCCTA
This sequence comes from Pinus taeda, assembly GCA_000404065.3. Lineage (NCBI taxonomy): Eukaryota > Viridiplantae > Streptophyta > Pinopsida > Pinales > Pinaceae > Pinus > Pinus taeda. Next base: position 13,945 of record APFE031246091.1, read on the forward strand.
GTATAGGCACCAATTTGAAATCTAAGTCAACAATGTTGCACTTCCCATCCTTTCTTACAAAAAATCCAAGGGTCTATTGGTCATGCCCATTAATTTGTTGCTCTATTTTGTTAAATCCTCCAAATCGCTCTCAATAAACAAAGTTTTGGAGCAAATTGACTTCTTGAGGGAAATTTTACCCACGCGTGTGGGAGTCCACATGCTACATTCCAATGATGGTAGCTTCCTACTGAACATGAGATTCATTTTTCAAAGCAATATGCATATGTTACTAGTCAAGGGTTAAGATGTGGCCATACTAATAAGGATTCACCTCAGCTAAAATGATACTACTATTCCATTGGCAATATCAATTCCCTGATATATATAGTAATTCACCTCAAGCTATATAAAATGGCATAAGTCAAGGACAATAATCAAGTGGTCAACATCCTATAATGATTTTAGGTCAAATTCAAATGATATTTATAGGTCCATCTATGCCTTCAACTATTTCCATTGCCATTATTTTTCTTTGTGTCCCACTTGTTTCGAAGTTAGGGGTCAATGTTGTTATAAAAAAAAATTTGTCTTAGAAATATTCTCATTCATCTCAACAAAATTTATCTATGGCCTTTGCTTCAGTCAAGGGGTATTCAACAACAAATATGGCATTAATCATGGGATTGTGCAATTTATGGATTCTTCATAGAAGAAAATTATCTAGTGTCTAGGATGTTATGTGAATATTTCTTAGTTTCATATACACTTGTAAAGGTATATTGTTGGTAAAAATTGAGATTTTTTTTCTTTCCAACTCTATTTGAAGGCATAATGCCATCAAGCAAGCCTTCTAATTGGAAGTAACTACGAAAGAAGAATGACTAACATCAAAGTTGGAAAAATGATATAACACCAAAAGAATGGATTTCCTCTAAGCCTCTGTCAAGACCAAGGAATTATCCTTTTCTTTCGTATGGTGGAAAAAATTCTCTCAATATAGCTATCTATGAGGAAACCTCTATTGCTAGTACTGACATCTATCTTTGTTATGCTACATGCATGTCTACTCCATTTTCTTCTTTGTTTATAAACATAATAGCAAGTCTGATTTACTCATCACAATCATCTTCTATGAATAATAATATAAATAGAGGGTCTATTAATCCTTATTCAAGGCTCCCTAGTGGTGCATCAGTAATGGCTTCACAAGGAAAGATATTTCAAAGCATTTGAGATGTATGGTGTTGCATTTACCGAATTTGTTAGAGTGTGTTTTGTTAGTTGAATTGCACATTATGTTGATATCGTGTATGATATTTATAGAATTTGGTAAATTTTAGTAGGTTTGGGGCTCTAAAGTTGCTTTTAAAATTTAGAATTGCCTTTTTGAATTTTGTTTTAAATGAAAGATTGAGAGACTCAATCTAAACTAGTTCGTCTAGTCCAATTTTTTTGTGATCTGACTGAACATGAAAAAATCCAATGGAACATGGTAAACATAGTATCTTAGGGTGATGCATCGTCTACCATTTCATGTGGGTCAGAATGTTCCTTGGCACATTTTTTTCTGCATGTCAACTTTTTAGTGTTTACATTGTCAAATTTAACCTTTGCATTTTTAGAGTTCAATAAGCATTTATTTATTATTCAATAGGTATACCATATTCTTTATTTCCTATAGATTGAACTTGGATTTGCATACCCCTTCTATGTTATGTTATTGTCAAAAATTCATACGCATACAAACTCCTAATGAATAATATGAAGGAATCATTGCTTCATTTGATCATGGGTTTGCCACATTGCATCCATCTATTCATCAGATGGTTTTCCATTCACATCTATTATTCATCGAGTTTTAAATACTTTTTGTTAATAGGCATAATGTAAATTGGAATGAATAACATGTACAATGGTTTAACACTAGTGTCAACTCGATGCTGAGTATAAATAATTACACATCTCCTTCATTTTGAGAACACATAGTTTTAATCATAATATTTTTATTTTATTTTCAATTGCTTTATATATTATACACATAATTGAAATTCAAATATTTTATTCAATAAGGGCATTAAATTATTTCATTTATGGTCACATTTTTCCACATTAAAATGTTTTTTTATTATTAACGCTACGAGGCAACATCTTCCCCATACTTGGTTGTAGAGCTCAATGTAACGATTACATTGGATAAGGATATAAAGTTAAAAACATATCAAACTAAATAACTATAAGCATATCAAATTAAATAACTACAATCATATATTAGTCATTACTTCTGTGAATTTGTGTTGTATTATCTTAGGGGTTGTCCTTGTGTTTGCTTCTATACAACAATTCTCATAACATCTTTGAAATAATTTAAGATTTTTTAAATACAAAATTTTCCATTCATATGGTATTTTTTTCTAGTATTTTCTTTCCTTAGTGGTATTTCCAATATTTTCACTAAATCTGTGAATCATTTAAACAAATAATAATTTCAAACATGATGGAGTCAATTTGGTGGATCCCATGGCCCTAAGTTCATGTGGCAAGCATTGATAGGAGTAAAGTACATATGCGTGGATGGCACGTAGGAACCATGTGAGGAGTAGGATGACATATAGGAACTTAAGTCTTAATTAATTGTGGGACTGACCTTAATTCTGATTGTGTGACCCTAGGTGCATGTGGAGTTTTATAATTAGAATGGGCTAGGGACCTAGGACTATGAGGACGCGGCACAAATGATGTGGTCAAGCTGATGAGATGGAACACTATCTGCATGATACATGGATGGCAGAGTCAACTCTCTTGGGTGGTCATGTGGCTTATATCTAAGTGACATGTGGCACCACCAAATGATGCCATGTGGCAGGATGATGCACCCTAATGACATTATGATCTTAGCAAGTCATGGTGGAGGAAGGGTGACATGGTAGTAATTGATTGGTTAATGATGTTGAACTGGTAGGTAAGTTGACTAAATGATGTGGAAAGACATTTTGGTTGCAGACCACTTAACAAGGCTTAAGTGGCCTTAATTCAAAATTATCCTTAGTCACCAATAGCGTGGCCCTGGCTGATAGTAAGGTTCAATGGTCGTGATGGGATAGGGACCTAGGACCATGAGGACATATACAAAAAAATACTGGAGATCCCCCTCCCCTCATTAAAAGTCAAAAAGTAGGGTGAGGGTTGAGATAGCTCTTTAATCGTTCAATTGGACACACCCATAGGAGGCTTTTGCATGCTTGGGAAAGTGGTGGGGATTAATTGCATAAGCGACAAATTTTGGATCCTCCCTTCATTAACCGTCGAGTAGGTGGGAGAGCCCTAGGATGGCCATTCGGACATTGATCAATTTCACCCAATTAGAGCACTCATGGAAGCCTCTAAGCACCTAAGGTCTATGTGGATAGAATAGGGTGCCACTTGACAATTCTCTGCTGACATGGCATTATCTAGTTAGTCAAACTTAAAATGGGAATCAAAATTTGAACTAGGAGTTAAATTTAGATAAAATTTATATCACCAGAAGGATCTCAATGAGCTAAATATGATGATGACATTTGAAGTTAATTTTGTAAGCTTCAAAGAAAGAGAATTTTTGTAACCCTATCTTCCTAATGGACCATGGAAGTTCAGTTAATTTTAAAGTAACACCTCCCATAACCTGAAAAGGTCTAAGGGGGTGGGAGAGAGAGTTACAGAGTGGTATTAGAGCTCCCAAGTTAAGAAATTGGGTTGGATGGGCCATGAAAGAGAAAGGTAGAATTAAAGCTTAGGTTTATCACTAGATATAAAAAAAAAAAAAAAGCTCATGGAAAAAATTTAATGCAACAATTTGATTAATGCACATGTTAGTTTTATTTTGATTTATAGCTTATGTAAATGATAACCTTAATGAGTTGTGGATTTTAAACCTATTGTTGAATATTGTTATTAACATAATGATATGTCCCCTAGTCTCTTGGAATATGTCACTAACATGGGTTTATATGTGTGAACAACATTGTATCAACATACCTCATACCAGCATGCTTAGTCTTGGCATGGCAAGGTAACAAGTTAATATGTTTATGCTTGATATAATTAACAACTATGTTTGTGTGATAGAACATAAGAATATACAATTGCAACAGGGAATATAGGAATGGAAAATATTCTAGTGTAGCATGGTATGGACCAAAATAATCATGAACAAGAAGAAGAAAGCTTCCTTGATGGAGAAGATACTCTTAGGAGTTGGAAGGCTGAGGTGAAAAGTTACAAAGTAGAAAATGAAAGACTCATCAAAAAACATGAAGAACAATCAAAGCTAAACACAATGTTGCTACAAAACATGTCCTACATGCAAAGGTTGTTGCAATTTGGGCCAACATATGGAAATATGGAAGGGCACCATGTCGACAACATTGGAGAGAAACATCATAAGATTGGGAAGAAGAGAAGGTTATTGACATTTTTGGGTTGTGGGGAGGAACACCCTATCTGTGAGTGCTCTTACAAACAAAAAAAGAAGGATAACCCATGTAAACTCTAGACACATGAACCAATAAATGGTAGTACCAAAGGAAGTAACTAGAAGAGGAATAGAGATGAGGGAGGATTTCCATGAGCTTTATAAATTATTAGAGTGTCCTCTTGAACTATTTAGAAGGATTTTTGGAACCTTAAAATTGTTGAATACCTTGGGAAATGAATTGTCTCAGATTGTGTGCATGTGTTAATGCGTTTAGTGCTATGTTGAAGTAAATATAAGATGTTTTATGTGTTGTTTATTAAGATGTTTTCCAATTATTCATGTGATGTTGGCTACATGTTTTTGTTTTGTTGACTTTGAGCATGGTGATGTGTCTGTGTGGTTGTCATATGTTGTTTTTATGCTCTTTTCTTTATTTTTATTTCTTCTTTCATGTTTGGTGTTTAGTCTTGGTTTTTTTTTGGATGTGGGAAAGGAAATAAAAAGAGCTCATGGAGAAGAGCTAAATAAAACCTAACCAAAATTTAAGGTCGTGATTAAACCTTGTGCATGAGATAAATTGTATTAGAGGGTAGAAGAATATAATGGATTAGCCCAAAAGGGCTTGAATGGTGCCACTTAAACAAAATAGAAAGTGACATGAAAGCTATGAAAACAACATAAGAAGGAATTTCTCCTTGCTGAAATAGTTTTTAGTTGATATGTGTTTTATGTTTTAGGAATATGTGAACAATGAGAAAATAAGAGAAGGATATAATGATACCATTTCATGTGAAAAGTCATTTGTTGAGAACCATCATAGTAGGAATATAAGTGATTAATCTTCAAAAATATTATGACTATGTGAATGATATACTACTTTCTATGTTTTGAGTAACACAATGAAGTTATTCAACGGATTCCATGTCATGTGGAGGAACAATTGGGAAAGTTGCAAGAACAACCTTTTATTGAAAACTACCATTATCAATATGTGTACATCTATGCTTATGCTTATGTCATGTGTTGTGTGAATAAATGAAAACAACAATGGTTGAAAATTTACGCTAAAAAAAACAACATATGCATGCTTGGGATGTGTGCATGTGTGACATATGCTTGTAAAAATTAATATGCACAGTTTTGGGTGCATACTGCATGGATGAAGACATGTTTGAATGTGTATATTGAACATCTAATGCGATTTCCTTTATGAAGTATCATTGAAATTGATAAATAGCTGAAATGATAAATTTGTGAATTATATGTGAGACTGAGATCATTTCAAGAATTGTTGAATATTGCAACAGCACGTATGCAACCATCAATTGTTGTGTTGGATTGTTGCTGCAATGGACTCATTATCAAAATCAAGACCAGTTCAATATTTGGAGATGTGTTGAGCCTCTATAATTTCATTTAAATTTTCAATCCCTTTGTTGAATATCTGATTGAAGCTTAGAGGTGTTTTAGCCTTTTCAAGCTCCTTCTTAAACAACACAATTCTCCTTCCAGCTTCACAAACTTGAGCCTTTTCAATCAACTTTTGGTTCAAGGAACCTTTTGTTTTCTTACTTTCTTCTAATTGCAGAAGCAATGTCTCGACAACCTCAACCTCATCCTTTAATAAAGACTCCTTTTGAGTTTTTCTTTTGTTCCTCAACCTTTCTATTTTTTCAAGAGCACTTACCAACTCTCCTTCAAGGTAAACTTCTCCTTCCTTATTATCATAGTTAATAGCCTCAACTTAGAGGTTTTCAATGGCCATTAACATGAATTCCTTAGGGCTATCATCATCTTTTTCCTCATCTGAGGATTGGCTAGTTTTTTTTTGTTTTTTGTTTTGTGTTTTGTTTTTTGGTTGTTTTGTTTTGTTTTGTTCTGTTTGTTTGTTTTGTTTGTTTGTTTGTTTTTTGTTTTGTTCTTTTGTTTTTTTGTTTTTTGTTTTTGTTTTTATTTTGTTTTGTTTTGCATTGATTTTTTTTTTTTGAATGAAGATCTCTCATCTTGAGCATAGAAGTCTCTCTTCTTAGCCTTCTTTCTATCCTTCTAAACTTTCTTAAAATTTTCTTTAGGATCATAATCCTTTTTCTTCTTTTCACGGAACCTTGATGCATAATGACCAACTTTGCCACTATAAAACATTTAAATGGAAACTTACCTTTATACTTGCTCGATCCTTGCTTCAATGTCCTCACAAAATTAGCTTCTTCTTCTGATTCACAACATGTGTCAGCATGTTCATCCTTGCACTTCTCTTCTACTTTGAATTATGATTCTTTGGTTGTATACTTTCCATTAGAACTCATCATCTCATAGGCAATGAGTATTCCAAGGAGTTGATCTAGAATGAGAGTGTTCAGATTTTCCATTTCTTCAATGGTTGACACCTTGGGATCAAAACTCCTAGGAAGAGATCTCAACACTTTTTGAACTGATTGTTTGAATTCTTTGTGGATGTTATCTTGAGTTTTTGTGTTCGGAATCCATTCCAAAGTGGCCATATTTTAGAATCGACATTTTGAGTCTATAGCAAGACTCATCATCAGGATAATCCCTACAGAGAAGAGCACAAAGGGAAAGATATAAATAAAGAAAAGAGAAAAATTGAAAAGGCTAACATTGTAAAGATTTTTAAGATTTTTGAAAATTAAAATTAATAATCCTACATTATTACTATAGAAGGATATATTATGTAATAATAAGATGAATAATTTTAATTATTATTATTAATTATTACTAAGAATTAGAATTAATTAACAGAGAAATTTTTATTATAATTAATTAATAGTAAAGTTATTAATGTTAAATAATAGTAATTTTTATTATTAACCTAAAAATTATTATTTATTTATTAATTTTAAGGGTTATGTAATGTTAATAGAATTATTTATTATTATGTAAAGTTATAATGTTAACGACGGAGAATCTTCTTATTATTATTAATTATTATTATTAGTGATAATATTTAGATTAAAAACTAAATAATAAAGTTAATCAACAATAATAATAGAGATCTTATTCATAACCTAATAATCAAAATATAATTATAATAGTTAATTAATAATTATAGCTTGTTTTTAATTTTAATTATTAAAAGAGGTCAGAGGGAAAAGTAGGGGAAGACTCGATAAAGATCATATGAAGGGATAAGGAAGAGGGAATTGAAGAGAGGAATAAGAGGGAAAAGATGAGGTGGAGGGGGAATGGGAGAAAGGTCAAAAGACGTAAAAAAGTGGAGGAGGAAGAAAGGAGAAGGTCAAGGTTACAAGACTTGGGCATTAGAGTGATTAATTAAGGGGATCCAACTTCTACTAACGTCCATGCCTCTATCTCTATTTAGATTTCGAGGATGTTTTATAATTTCAAGGGCTTTATAGATCTTTCTCTTATATTGATGTTTTTCCTTGGCTATGATCTTTATACCTTCACGACAGAAATGGTGGCGTGTTTTTTCAAAGTGTTCTACAAGTGCCGATGATCTAGTTCTAACATTTTTAATGTTTTCACCATGCTCCTTGAGTCTATTCTTGAAGGATCTCGTTGTTTCACCAATATAACATTCTCCACATGAGCACATGACCTTGTAAACTCTATTGTGTTGGAGGTGATCAAGACTGTCTTTTACATATCTCATTCTTTGTCCTATGGTAGTTCGTGGTTTGAAAGAGGTATTGATATTTTTCTTTTTGAGAACCTTAGCTAGCTTATCGGTGACTCCTTGAATGTATGGAAGATAGGTCTTGTTTAGAGATTGAGAGTTTGATGAAGAAGGATAGGATCTATTTCCAGCTTTATCTCTTATGATGGTTATAATAATTTCTTTGTTTTTGTATCCATTGCTGACAAAGACCTTCTTCAGGTATCTAACTCATCATCTCCATGTTCTGAGTCTGAAATCCTTAATGCTCTAGTGAAGAGGGTTTTGAGTACTCCTATCTTCTAAGATGAATGATGGTGTAAATCTACATGAAGGTAGTTGTCAGTATGTGCTTTCTTCCTAAACATCTTGTGCCCTAATGATCCATCATCTTTCCTAAGGATGAGAATGTCGAGGAAAGGGATACATTTTTTATTCAATCTCTATAGTGAAATGTATGTCTTTAGATAAGTTGTTGAGGTGGTCTAGAAATTTCTTTAGCTCATCATCACCATGCGACTAATTCACACTGGTGTCATCAACAAACCTAATCCAAAATTTTGGTTTTAGAGGCAAGGTTTCAAGGGATTTCTTCTCAAATTTTTCCATCAAGAGATTGGCTACTATAGGGGAAAGAGGAGAACCCATGGCTACTCCTGAATTTTTCTCAAAAAACTCACCTTGGAAGGAAAATAATGTGGAACAAAGACATAACTCTACCAGCTTTGCATTTTGTGGGTCAGTGACCTCTTTTATGAGAAGGATGGAAGCTGCCTCTAAAGGATGGCTTATTTTATGAATTTTTAAACTACCACATCTTCATCTAGATTCTAATCAAGCCCTATTATGGTTTTCACAACTTCATCAACCCTTAAAAAATACTTTGCAATCTCTTCATCATTGTGCATGCTTAAAGATTCAAATTGCATCCTAAAACCTTGGAGTTTGGATTTCTTTACCTTATTGTCTCCTTCATAGTAGTTGCTCATATTCTCCCAAATAGCTTTGGCAAATGTGTAATCCATCACCTTGACAGGTTCTTATTCAAGTAGGCCAACAACAAGGACATGCATTGCTTTAACATTGCACGTGAACTCCAACTTCTGATCTTTGGTAACCAATGTTGGAGGTCTTTGATATTCTTCTTCCACAACGTCCCACACATCAACTCCAAGTGATTGAATGTAGGTATTCATACTCAATTTCCAAAACACATAGTTTATTCCATTGAACATAGGTTCCTTATTGATAAAACCTCCTTCCTGGTTTTCCATGGTCCTTGATCTTCCTTCCAACTATTAGATTGATTAGAAGTAACCAACTTTGATACCAATTGTTGGAAAGCATAACAATACTAAGAAGGGGCATGAATCTGTATTCTAGCAATTTTACCAATTCAAAATTTCTTTTTACTTTGTGTGAGAACAATAAGACAGTGAATAACACTTTCATCAATAAATATGATAAATAAAATCATTCAATTTTCAATGGAATATTCAAGGAACAAATTGTTTAAAAATGAAGCAATAAATTCTCAATTTGATTTTTCCTTGATTAAATGTGGAAAAATTGAATTTCCACATCAACAAACAACTTGGATGATGTTAACTTGTGTGACATGGCTTGTTTCACCCATTTTACTTAGTAAATTCGAGTTGGATAAGATAGAGTTCAATTCATCATGTGTGATTGCTAATTTGTAGCAATCAAGGTTAGTTATCTCATGTTGTTTTCAATTAAACTAGTTCCAACTTTTGGAGGAACTAATGAAAGGTCAGTTAAGCAATGGGACTTCAGTCAAACTCAATGATCATCTAGTTAACTGATCAATCAACCAAAAATAGCTAGTGCATGTAGAGAATTCAAGTCACCCAGTTGAGGTTAGAGCCTTTTAGTGAGTAGAGAGATAGTTTATGCACTTGTGGGGTGTGCTCAGTTGAGAAAATAAATTGTAATACATCTCTATTCTTCTTATTTAATGTAAGCAAGCATTGGGTTTTTTAGCATTTTTCTTTCCCCGGGAAAAATACTTGTTATATGTTTGTTATTTCTTATTGCATATCTAAATTTTTTGTTCTAGATTTTGAATTAATGTTCGAAGAGCAGTAGAGTAGGTTTATGTCTTGTGATTTTGATTAAAAAATCATGAGAAGTTGAAAATATACATGGTATTAGAGAAGGATTCAAGTTAGAGAAGGAATTCGAAGTTGTTCTCAGGAGGTTCTATTTTGGAGCTCAGTGTCGCGGGATTTCTTCAAAGCTAAGAAGATGGCCTTCTATGGACTAAGGCTAGAGTATGCCTTGCAAGGCACCTCTAATTTTATTGCATGGAAGGATCGAATGAAGGCAGTATTGGATGAAAATGATTGCTATAATACATCAAGTCATATTCTACAAAACCATAAGTATTTGATGCCTGTAACCTTGCTATTGGAAGAACTATGTAGCCAAGGCGAGGAGAATAATATTGGAGGGAGTACAAGATCACATTGGCTCAAATCTCCATGGAAAATAAACTTCGTTCACAATATGGAAAACATTGACAGAATTGTTTAAGAATACTAGCGACCATAGGAAGTTGGCACTCAAGGATAAACTTTGAAGTATCAAGATGCAGAAGAGTGAAATAATTTTGCAGTATCTGAGCAATTTTACACAGTGTCGTGATGAACTTGGTGGGTTTAGTGTTACTGTACCTAAAGAACACTTATGGTCCAATTTGGTACAGAAGTAAATCAGGTAGAATACCAGAGATGGGACTTCATCCAAGGGTGAAGATGAAGAAAACTTTTCTTTGGCTGTGTTGACAGTGTTTGACCTGCCAACATTAAGGGGATCTCCCTGATATGAAGTCCCAGCTAGACCTCACACTGTTTGGAGTAGTATTCCCATCTATGGGTGGTAATGTTATGCCTTTACCGCGGAAATGCATAGAGGGAATTATGATAACTTTGGGCAAAAGCAAGTGTGTGACCCTGCGGAGAGTCAAGTGTGATGCATGAAGGTTCCAACACATGAAGGGAAAAGGAAGTGTGCCCCTTAGAATCATGTAATAGTATGCAACTTTAAAGGAACACAAGAGTGAAATGCCATCACAAGTTAAGATGTGGAGTATTCAACAAGTTAAAGTGATGAGTTAATCCAACAACACGCATTCAACAAGACTTATACAAATGAAAACAAAATAGTTCATAATCATATGCGTAATTTAAATAAAATACGTTGGCAATACAATAAGAATAGTCCTACTATAATAACAACGTATGCATGAAATTGTATTGGCTCTCATTTTATTATTATAAGTAAAATTACCATCCATACGTACACCATTGACAACCACTAGCCCCAATAGTGGAACATTATAGTCAAGAACACCTACTCCTCCAAAGAGGTATACTCACTCTACACTATGGAGAAGTCAAGGATCTTCACAATACTCCCAAGCTCTTCCTAAGCCTAAGCCTAGCCAAACGTTTGGCTCCCAAAAGCCCATTACATGAGTTATGAGTTCCTATTTATAACAAGAGGGGGTGACTCTTCAACTCCTACTTGTGACCTTTGGACTACCCTCACGACTCTTCAACTTCTTCACAAAATAACACATTACATTACATGATGACTTTTAATATTCCAATATTGACACTTGGAATTTCACTTATAAAATAATTAAGAATAATATTATAATTTCCACTCATACCCATATGTGACAAAATAAGGTAGAGACAACTTGACAGCCTAACAAGAAACAACACTATGATACTGGAGTTTCGGAGAAGTCTAGCTCAATAACCTCCACTTGCTGCTTCTCAGTCACATATTGGTGCCAAGCTTGGTACTATGTGATATTGTCTACAAACAGCTTAATGGTGTCTTGCTAGAAGTGGACTCTAGCCTCTATGGAATCTGGGTGCACTGTCTTGGAACCTATGTCCAACTCGTTCTGAAGCATGAGTAACACACTGTTTGAGTTTGATAGGACCACCGATGAACTCTGCATGTTGTGTGCATTCATATCCAAGTCTTCCCTGGTGGCTTCTTGTCTTAGCTACTTCAAGTACTCTTCGACCTCCTACTGGACTTGGTTCTTGGGTTTAGCTTCGGTGAGGGAACCGATTTATGGGATCTGGTGTTTTCTCACCAAGACATCCAAACTACTATAAAACAAAACATATAAGGCATGTATTCTTCCAATGAATGAGGTGCATTTCTTGTGGTTCTGAATCAACATTCAAACCTTCACTTTCTCTAGTTCTGCCTATGACTTCATTTTCTTGACAAAGTCAAGTAGGGCCCCTTTGAACCGCATTTTCCGTTCTTGCACACTGGGAGAAGGTAGCTTGAATGTATTTGAGACTTTTAACAAACTCTTTTCTTTGCTATTGTAAGCCATGAAATCAGAAAACTTCTTTATGTATGGTGACAAATCCGTCATAAATATTCTTCATGGTTTCTCCAAGTGTTGATACTTCAGCAAGTATTGCTGCTCTCATCTCCCCCAATGCAGAAAATACATTATGTTTTGTTGCTCAAAGTTGTTCTGCCTCTCTCCTGGAAGCTTGCAAGTTCTTTTCTAGTTTCTCATTATCTGTCATCAAATATTGAACATTTGGTCTCATTTCTCCTGCATAGGTTGAGCTGGCTTCAACAATGGTAGTTGGATGCTTCCTGGTGTCCAACATTATCACCCTTTCTCTTATGAATGTAGGTGATGCGTGATCATCGAGAGAGTGCTTCCTCCATGCTTGTACAATCCTCTTTTGTAACTCATCAAATGATATATTATACACATCCATGACTAGATCATCATTAAGGAGAACAACATCTCCTTGCTCCCTCGAGGCTAGCTCTGCTACTGGAGATCGTGGAGACTGAGGGATGACCTGTGGTTCTCTTAACATTAGGTCAACATCTTCATGCTACAAATCTTACTTCAAATCCATGTCTTTCACTTCAATCTACTGAGCAAGCCCCACATCCCACATTTTTTCACCTTCCTCCTAAGTTGTTGGTTGTTTTGGTTCATTAACGTCTATCGACGTTGTTTCCTCTATCATTGTGCCTTGCATTTGTTCTTCTTATTGATTCTACTTCTCTTCTCTCCTCCTCAACTCATGCTCTTCCTTGAACTTCTTCTCTGCTTCCTGCATCTTCAGTTCTACTTCTTGCAACCTCTTATTTTCTCTCTTCCTTCGCTCTTCTCTTTGCATCCTTTGCTTCCTCTTTTCTTCTGTTGGAAAAGATGATTTCTCGATAATAGGATCTTTTTCCATTTTGCAACTTTCCTTTCCCTCTAGAATGTCAGTAATCTTCCACTTTCCCTTGTCCTACATGGGATTGTTGCCTTATGTTGTTGTTTCTTCCAGAGTTGTTGTTGTGTGTGGAACAACTTGTGAAGTCCTTGTTATATTGATCAACTATTTGAGTCTAGAGACATTGTAGCAGTACCTCCTAGGATCCTCCTATAGCCAATGAAATGCCTTGTTCATCCATGGAAAGTAAACTCTCATATAGTTGTCCTTGCAAATGTTGTGGAGATCATATGAATTAAAGTCCTTCATGTCGAATTGAAAGTTCACTATCTCCTTAGCCTCGACATCTACAAATTTCAAGTTCTTTATCTCGTATAATCTTATATACAAAGGAAGAGTGGGCCATGGTGATTTATTCTTTATGTGAAGTGATGCTAAAAACCCTGTAGTGAGATGGTACGATACTTCGTGCATGATCAGTTTTTCAGTTGCATACCTTGGTAAATGCTGAGGATTCTCTCTCCCAAACCCTCTGATGAAGGTGCCACCTGGTGAGGCATACCAATCTACAATGTCTACTATCACCTTCATTTCTTATTGGAACATGCAAGGTGTATCTTGTATAAAGATAAGCTTGTATAGCGTGATGATAAAGTGGTCAGTTTTTTGTTCCATTACTCCTCGATAACTACAGTTTGAAAGCAACTTGAAATAGATGTTCATGAGAGTCTCTCATGGTGTCCATGTCCAATTCGTGCAAGGGAACTATTGTTGTGCACGGATTGCATCCAGTAAGTATGCCAACATATAGAACCTTGCTCACTCATCCTTGGGCAGATTCTGATCTTGTGCTACATGGGGATTCAATTGTTGAACCAACAGATCCGACCAATTGAACGACCACCCATCGTTCACCAACTAGTCCAATAAGACTGCCCACCCTTCAAGAAAAGTTTTACTGCTCTCTTAACCATAGATTCTGCAAGAGAAGATAATCAAGAGTTGGTAAGCGTTCCTGAGGGACTTTGTCTTGTACCCATGGGTGGGTGTCTGTCGAAAATTTGATGCATCTTTAACCCAGTGCTTGACAATGTCTATTGTGCTCACATAGCTATGGATGGCATAGAAAAGTGACTCCATGCACTCTATTGACTTGGGAAAGTGATTGTTGTGACAGGGTCCCCTAGGGTCAATTTTGGGGCAAAAGAAAAAGTTTTGGGACAGAAAGCCCAACTTTTTGATATGTAAAGTGTGAATTCTCCGCAAGTTGTGGTCACAGAGTGTGTAGATAGTAAAGTGTCATAAAGGGTTTTCCCTTCTTTTATGTAAGTTGTGTCAACTTTAGTAGATCTACTTATGGTCTTTGAACCATGGGATTGTATAAAAAGGAGACTCTTAGAGAGTCTAAGGTATTTAAGTTCATCATATTGATGAAGACGAATATAATGGGTCAGTATAAGTGAAGAGCAAAGAGTCTTAGAGTAGAAGAGAAACTCTGCAGCTGAGTGCACAGAGGCCTAGAATAGATTCTGCAACTGAGTGCACAGGGTAGTCTTGAGTTTGTAAGCATAACTAAAGTACCAATAAAGAGATTATTCTAGAAATATCTGTGTCTTTTCCATTTACTTCTGTTATGAATTAATGCATTTAGGTTATGGCGAATAATGGGGTTATGATTTAATATTGTATTGATGTGTGATTCTGCATGTTTTACGTTGTTATAAGAATGCAAGTAACACTATCTGTTTACGCGAATAATATTTTAATGCATCTTAAAGTTATCAGACACTTAAGTCGATCTGGGTAGATACAAAGATAGGAAAAATTACAAAGGCACGTAAGTGGTTAATTCACCCATTTAGGGTCTACAGAAGATAGTCATAGACCTTCGCGAAGATCTAGAGATCAATTAAGAGAAGTATATTGATAAGCCCTAAAGGGCTTATCGAACTATGTGAAGGCAGATTTAGGCCATAAAATGACATTACACTAATCTCTGGGTGTGGAAAGTTGGTTCCAGCTTCCCCGCATATTGCTTTAGGGGAGACTTTAGTCCATGCTCTGCGGATTGATGCAGAAAGGGCTAGTAGTGTAGGAATTTGTTTGGGAAAAATAACTCTGAACTTGGGTCAGGACCCACTAAGCCAACAAATAGTTCCGTTGTCGGGACAGGGATCTGCATAAAGAGATGTGTGATGTCGCATCATTGGAATCCAACTAAGAAGGAAATTGAAGATTTGTTGGATAGAAAGATCCACGAATTCACGGTGCAAGAAAACAGAAATCCGTGATTGATTAAAGAATAGTGGTTGAAGAGGTATATGTACATAGAGATACATGAAATTTTCTTATGTTCCTTCCTGGTCGAATTATACGAGTGGATTGCTAAATTGGCAGACAGCCAAGGAAGGTGGAGACTTGACAGTCCAATAGTGTGGACCCCAGAGTTAGTTCGGAGTTTGGAAGCTTAAGAAGATACAATCGCATGTGTTGTGGATCACTGGCTTGATCGTGTTATCAAAGGGTTCGTGAAAGAGTTCGCAGTCAATACCTTGGTCAGCTACAGCGAAGAAGAGAACGCTTCTTCAAGGTACCACGAGGTAATTATTTAAAATCCTTGAATAATTGGATTAAAATGCTCTTGTGTGAAAATAGGGTTATGCAATTACCTTTATTTTTGGAGCTAGACGAAGTGGAAAGCTATTCAGGGATAGAAGGAGAATAGGTCCTGAATATAGCCCGCTGATTGAGCCTCCTCTAAGTGACAGCGAAGGAGTAGCACATGCTTCTCTACAGAGCGTTTTCCAATTGATAAGGCAAAGGTTCCCATGAATACCCCATCTGCCCACACCACCTCCATTGTCACCTCCACAACATACACCTTCGCCCACATTTCCACCACCTTCGCCACTGTTCAATATGGCAAATGTAGTGAAGTTTCTCATTTTCAAGGGCTTAGGAAATGAGGACCTGGACCAGTTTTGGTTCATTGTGAAGGTTGTGTGGACAACCCAAAATATTACAGATGATCAGATGAAGAAAGCAATGTTGGCCACTGCTATACAAGATCACGTGCTAACATGGTACATTTAAGTATTGCACCAATAACCTGACAACTGCATTGGAAGACATTCAGACTGCGCTGAATAAGGAATTCAGTAGACCCAAGTCTAAAGCACAATCAATTTTGGGATTCAAGGAAATCATGATGAAGCCTAGCAAGACACCCTAGGAGATGGATCAGAGATTGAAATGCAAGATTCGTGAAGCTAACATGAATCTTACGGATGGGCAACACTGTGAATAGTTTGTGGCTTTGCTCTTGCCTCATTTAAGGGTTTATTTATGACAACAAAATATTGGGACCCAGGCGGAAGCCCTAGAGATTGCGATGGGATTGCATGAGAAACTGATTCAAGACGTTGCTTTGGGATTTCAGCAGATTCATGTGGAGTTGCAGAATCTTTGCCGACAGTTCCAAAGTCTAAAGAAACATAGAGCGGCTTGGCCTAAGGTGTGCAAAGAAGTTTGGTGTTTGAAATGTAAGAGTCAAGGGCATGATAAAGATCATTACCCTGTCTTTGCGAATTATTTTGTAGGAAGAGGGCTGATGCCTTTGAGGCTAGAAGCTCAAATAGGGCCAAGTACGGGCCCTACGCTATGGTGTGCTATATGTTAGGTAGTTGGGAAACATGTGACAAATAATTGTCACTTGCTACAGAAATTTGTACAGGCACCACAACAACTCTTCTGCAAATTAGTAGGTCATGATGAGCGCAATTATTGTAGTTATCAGTTAATGATGGAGAAAATGCCCATGTGTCAGATTCAGACAAAAACTTAGCCTCTGAATCGAGGCACTGGGGGAGTGCGAGGAGGATATCAGGAGTGTGGATGAGGCCGAGGCAGAGGAGGACCTACGAGAGGTCAGGGACAAGTTAATTGCTACAATTGTGGAGGGCCAGGACACTACACACAAGAGTGTATGAACCCTAGGTGCATGTCGTGTCGATATTGTACTCAGTTTGACCATGTGATAGAAGACTACCCTATATTAATAGCTAAGATGTGGGAAAAGGGGATGCAACCTCAATAGCCTACCCAAAACCTACAAATGATGAGAGCTGAACCTCGCAAAGAGGATCCTAATGTGGATATAGTGCTACAAAGTGGAATGACAACTAGCGAAGATAAGGGAAAGCAGCTTGAAGAAAGTGAATGGTTCTGCAAAGCTCCAGAAAAGGAGGTTGGCTTTGATTTAGAGCACGCGAAAGAAACCTTCATGGAAGTGAAGAAAAGCTTCGCTGAGGCTTCTACCTCGAGAAGTCAGGATAAGTAATCTAAAGAAATAGACCCATACATGCTTACTACCTTTTTGGAGACCTATATGAAGCTGTTATGCGATATCAAGGCCATGAAAGGATTGTAGGAGTTGATAAATAAGTGTGATGGTAAAGAAAATACTCTTGAGGGACCGCCCGTGGTCAAGAAAATTGGAAAGCATAAGGAAAGAACAGGGCGTTAGATGAGGCCCACCACACAAATAGGCGAATATGAAATGGACTAGGTTATTCTGGATCTTGGGTCCGATGCAAATGTTTTTCCTAAACAAACATGGGAGAGAATGGGGAGACCTGCGTTGTAGTGGTTTCCGATTCAATTGAGGATGGCGAATCAACAAAATATTATCCCCATGGGAAGATTGCAGGGAGTGACTGTAGATATTGAAGGCACAAGCGCGTTGGCTGATTTCAAAGTGATAGAGATTGTCGATACAACAATCCCTACCCCACACTCATTAGGATCGATTGAGCTATTGACATGAATGGGGTGATCAATTTGAAGAAGAAGACAATGTCATTTGAAAGAAAATCGCTATGCGTAGTAGTACCTTTGGACCCTGCAGAAGGACCATGCTATACTGAACCATTCTGTGATTATGAAAGTGACGATGATTTGGCCCAAATTTATAAGATGATAGTGCAAGATCAAGATTGGGTGAATCTGACAGCTGATGGACATATTGCATGGGACCGCAAAATCTCCTGCACATAAGATTTAGATGAGGAATTAGAACACTGGAATAATCGATTGCATGAAGTGTCTATCCTGCGCTCTAATATGATGACTAAATCGTTGTGCTGTGTATCATTGGAGGTAAGAAGTTTTCCTTATTATGATGGCTTAACTGAGGTTGATAAATTTTTGGATTCATTTGAAAGGGAAGTGCCAGAGAAGCATCGTTTCCAAGCCTTGGACTTGGCATTGCGCGCTACACCTACAAGATGGTGGGGTACGCATAAAGACAATTTTGATGGATGGCATGAATAAAGAAGGATGATGGGGGTGTGGTTTGGTCACCCAAAAGTAAGATTGACAGGGAAATATGATGGGAGGAGTGACCCACACGATCACTTAGAAAAGTGGATTGATGCTTATGAAGTAGAGCCACAACTAAAGTGGGTGCCTTTGTTCTATCATACTTTAGATGAAATACCAATGAATTGGTATCTAGAAATAGAGCTCCGCGATGACACAGACGAATGGGATATTTTGAGACAAGGATTCATGATGACCTTCATCTTTGAGGATGGATTCAAGTGCATTGATGAAGCATTACAGGAGGCTAGAGCAGTAATCTTCAGAATCTCACAGGATCCCTTGGATTTGATTAAACTAGATTGGACCACCCAGCTACACCATGTGCTGGAGTACTACAATGTGACTGTTGAAGAAGAAGAGGAAGATCCAAGGAACATTAATATCCCAGAGGCAGAAGGTCACTGCGAAGTTGGGGGGTCGCAGATAGAGAATCCAGATATCACTGCACCACTGAAAACTAGACAAGTGAACATTGGAACAGAGGCAGAGCCAAAGTTTGTGAAGATAGGGGACTACTAGGATGATGCTACGGTGGATAAGGTCATTGAGTTGCTCCGCGAGTACTAGGATTTGTTCCCTACAAATATTTTAGACTTGAAGGGGATAATAGGCAATTTAGGAGTGATGAAAATAACATTGAAACCAAACGCGAAGCCTGTGAAGCAGAGGCCATATTGCCTTAATCCTAAGTACAAGGAAAAGGTCCACTTGGAGTTGGAAAAGATTTTGGCAGTAGGTATTATTGAACCAGTGGAGGAGTCCGATTGGGTAAGTCCTTTGGTAGTTCAGGAAAAGAAGCAAAAGGATGAGATAAGGATTTGCATAGATCTCAGGAAGCTCAACAATGCCTGCGTTCATGATCCTTTCCCAACACCATTCACAGATGAGGTATTCGATAATGTTGGTGGACATGAAGCATATTCGTTCATCGATGGGTTCTCTGGATACCATCAGATAAATATCGCGCTAGAAGACACAAGTAAGACTACCATCGTGACTGAGTGGGGATTCTTTTAGTATACGGTAATGCCTTTTGGACTTAAGAATGCACCAGAAATCTTCTCGCGCGTAGTCATTGCGGCGTTGAAAGAGTTCATTAAAAAAAAATTGGAGGTATATTTTGATGATTGGGTAGTGTTTAGACTGGTAAAATTCCATGTAGCTAGTTTGCGCTTGATGTTGGATATGTGCCGGAGGTATTAGATTGCACTAAACTTGAAGAAGTTCTTATTTTGCGTCCCTTTTGGAATCTTGTTGGGTCATGTAGTGTGCATACAAGGATTAATGGTGGACCCTGCTAAGATCACAATCATAATTAACTTGGAGGTGCCAAGGAGTGTTAAACAACTCCGCACAACACTGGTTCATACTGAATATTATCGAAAGTTCATCAAGAGCTATGTTGAGATTAGCACGCCATTAGAAAAACTATTGAAGAAGGATTCTACATTCTGTTGGAATGAAGAATGTCAGCGAAGCTTGGATGTATTGAAAGAGAAAATGGTCACTGCACCGATCCTAGTCTTCTTGGATTGGAAGAAGGAATTTCATGTGCATGTGGATGCATCATGTATCATGTTAGGAGTAGTGCTGATGCAAGCTGGTGAAGGAGAATTGTATCACCCAATAGCATTTGTGAGCAGGAAGTTGTCGAAGGCTGAAAAGGACTATTCGATGAAGGAGCACAAAGGGTTGGCTATGGTGCACGCGCTCTAGAAGTTCAAGCATTACTTGCTAGGCAAACACTTTAAGATGTATACCTACCATTTAGTATTAATGTACTTGGTCAACAAGCCTGTGTTGGGGGGGGGGGGGGGGGGGAATATGCAGATGGTTGTTGTTGTTTCAAGAGTATGATTTCAAAGTAATCGTGAAGCCGGGGAGATTGAATGCAGGACCAGATCATCTGTTGCGCATTAAAATAGGAGAGGAGCCTCCCAATTTGGAGGAAGGGCTACCTGACATGAAAATATTTGTGGTGCACATAGCAGACAATCATTTTGCAGACATTATCCACTTCCTGACTACAGGAATGGCTCCAGAGGGGTACACTAGTCAACAAAAGAAGGAATTGGTGGTGCATCTGACATATTTTTCTGTTACTACAAGTCACTTATATAAAATGGGATAGAATGAGACACTGCAACTCTATGTGCTTGATTTTGAATGAAGCAGTATCCTAGTTGAAGCTCATGGAGGAGCTACAGGAGGCAATTACGTGGGAAAACAAACAACGCAGAAGATTTTACGCTCTCGGTGGCCAACATTGCATAAGGCTTCCAAATCATATTGTAGGGCATGAAATGCATGTCAAAGAATGGGTAGGCCATCATGGAGGAATGAGCTACCTCTAAATCTGCAAGTGTCATTGCATCCATTTTAAAAATGGGAAATTGATTTTGTAGGACCAATTCAGCCTCCAAGAAAGAAGACGGGTGCATGGTATATCATCACCGTGAATGAGTATTTGAAAGTATGGGTGGAGGCACAGCCCGTGAAACACTGTACAAGGGCAAAAACAACGAATTTCTTATTTGAATATGCGTTGACTAGGTTTAGTTGCCCAAATATTTCGATGAGTGATCGCGGTATGCACTTTCTTAATAAAACGATCAGCACACTGACAGAAGAATTCCAAGTTTATCATCAAAAAAGTATGCCATATCATCCTCAAGCCAATGGGACGATTGAAGCGTTTAATAAGGTATTGGAGAATGTGCTGACAAAGGTTTGTAATGTGTAGAGGAATCATTGGGACGTGCGCATACCAGCTATTTTGTGGGCATTGTTGCCTCTGAGGGAGCTTCCCCTGAGGTCATAAGTATGGAGGTTCTCGCAGTAGTGCCTAAGGCGCCGAGGTTGCCTAGGCCGAAGCCTATGCCGATGAGAGACATTCCCAAGCCTAAAAAGGATAAAAAAAAAGAAACTGATGCCAGTGCATGAGTCACCAAGGAAGTATGTAGCCACATAGGCTCAGTGAAAAGAAAAGTTGAGTGCAAAAGAGAAGGGAAAAGTGGTAGACTTGGAGGCCGAGGAGGGTGCAAAAGGCATAGATATTGAGGGCATAGACCTTATTTCTAAGCTGTCGGAGTATATCCCTCCGTGCCAGGGCAAGGTGAAGGTCCTAAAGGACCCATATGAGGGACAGTTACTCCTTAACACACCCCTTCTACCAGAAAATATAACTTTTGAAGGTCTGCGCTTGGCGCGCATCCCACATCTCAAGATTGAATATTGGGATTTGGGGGACATCGAGCAGTTCCCCCACCCGGCTACTGATACCTTCATGAACCAAGTTTTCTACAAGGAGTTTGGTGTCACCACGTTGGAGCCAGTGGAATGGATTCGGGGGGTAAACAAGGCAAGGTTGTTGAGCGTGCTGTGGGTGCCTCACTACCACCACACCCATATACATTTAACAGTCATTAAGTAGTTGTTGTGCCTTGTGCATGATGGGTGCTTGTGGTTGAGTGAGATGATATCAATCACTGATATGTTAATCCATCGGATCACATTGTTACCTCATTCTGGACTGAATTCAGCAAAGGCCTTTGGTGAAAATATGGGCGAGCATGACCTCGCTGAGAAGATGAAGGACAAGTTCAAACTTGTCAAGAAACCACGCGAGTATTCTATTTCCAGTATTACTGACCCAATGGTGAAGGTTGGCACCCAAATTTTGGCTGGAAAAGTGATGAGAAAGTGTTGCACAGACGCGGTGCCGGCACTAGTAGTTTCGTTAGCAACTCAGTGCGCGGAGGGCATACAGTTCAATTGGGAAAACTACTTGTGTAGTGAGTTCCTCGGGAACTGTAGAGAGGCACGGGACCATAGCAAGACATTTCATTATCCATGGTTATTACTCTCAATTGTGTTGGTCTTGCGGGAATTGCCGAAGGACAGCCAATTTCTTCTAATCGAGACAGATTTTCCCAAAGCCACAAAATTTGCATCTTTATGGGCCACCAAGGATGCTGACTGGGTTAGGGAAAGCAAAGTGGTTTTGGTACTGATGGAGGTGAGCATCCATGCAACCACCAAATGGAAGCTACGGTTGTCACCAACCATATTTGAGCAGTTATCTGGGTACACGGAGTTCAAAGTAGACTTCCACCGTGTTTACATCCAGGTGCGGAAGGATCCATATTTGAAGTGGTATGATCTCCCCTACTTGGCTATGAATGATTTAATTGCATAATTCCTCAAGTTTTGGCCAGTAGATTGGCACACAACATTGGATTTGGCCACTGGGACTAGCAAGTCTACGAAGAAGAAAAAAAAGGAAGTGGTCCATCTAAAGGTTTAGCAGTTGGTTGAAAAGAGGAAGAAGGAGACTGAGGAGAAGGCCTAAGCAGAAGCGAAGCGTGCCGCAAAGCAACTAGAAGATCAGGAAGAGCATGGCTCTGACAAAAGTCAGAAATCTCCTTCACCCCAAATGGAGGAAGAAGAGCGATCAGAATAGGGCGATGACGATCAGGAGAAAATTCCCTTCTGCGTAAAGCGACATAGGGAACAGGAAATGAAGGGACAGTGAAAGAAGACCAAAGCCTCCAAGTCCTGATCCAATTATGTTGACATAGGGCAACTTAGATGATATTGGTGACAAGGTAAGGGACATGACAGCAGAACTACTGCAGCAGTAGAAGAAAGCACTAGTCGCTATACAAATGGGTCTACGTGAGTTGCAGATCCAAACAAATAGACTCCAGGTAGGAGCAGGGCAGAGCAGCACAACATCAACTAGTTTGGCACTAGGGACCACTCAAGTAGCAGAGTTGGTTTGATCCTTGGACCTCTGGGCCATCACTCTGCCTGATGGAGCTCTGAGCGTGGAGGCTATGCTGACAAGGCTACTGTCAATGCTCTGAGGAATATTGGTCTAAACTTGGCCACACTCCCTAGTGCATTCCTTCATACACTGCAAGCAGGTGTGATTGTAGAGATTCAGGCCCAAGAGCAGCACGCGCTGAGCATGATTAGCGAGTACAAGGTCAACAACGAATAGATTTTCGTTGAAAAGACAATAGTGCTAGAAGCATCAAAGAAGGTTTAGTAGCATAACGAGCGAACTACTGTTGTGGTAGCCAAAGCATGCCAAACAGTTCCAAAACTGTATGGACCAAATGAAGCATAGTTGGAGGCCAAGATTAGGAAGTTGGTTGCGGGTGTGCGTGATGCAAAGACAGAAGCAGCCAAGGTTTAGTTTGAACTGAACCTTAAAATCATAGAGATTGAGTTGAATTCACAGCCTTCAACTCCACCAAAGTTCAAAGCATAGCATGAAGCCACTGTGAAGGTTGGAGTCACCGCAATAGATGTGGTGGTGGTGGAATGCATTGCGCTCTTCGAGTAATCTATGGAGCTACTTATGACTCTCCAGGAAGATCCTAACCTACAAAGGTTAAACACAGAGGCTCAAGAGTTGCAGCAGCAATATGATAAAACAAGAGCAACAGTGTGCACCGTGGGTATAGCGCAAACATTGGAAAAGCTGCAAGAGGAAAAGCAATTGCTTGAACAGGTGGAAGCATCACATTGGAAAGAGACAGTTCTCAAGGCTAGATTGGGGCCTTAGTTGGATGAAGCCTATGTTATATCCGCCACCATTGGGGAGAAGTTGGCAAGCCTACAAAAGATGAAGTAGAAGATTTAGGAAGACAACACAGGACCAACAACAGAGTAGTTGGTGGAGTAGATCAAGCAGGAAGCCACGCAGAGTGCTACTGAGGTAGCAGTGGCGAAAGTAGAGCTGGGAGGTCTTCGTAGTAAGATCTCCATGCCAAAAGAGTGACTCAGGGGCGAGTCACGATCTTTGTTTTGGGGGCTTGTTGGGATAGGGTCCCTTAGGGTCAATTTTGGGGCAGAAGCCCAAGTTTTGGGGCAGAAAGTGCAAGTTTTGGTTATGTAAAGTGTAAAGTCTCCGCAAGTTGTGGTTGTGGAGCACGTAGATAGTAAAATGTCATAAAGGGTTTTTCCCTTCTTTTATGTAAGTTGTGTCGGCTTTAGTAGATCTACCCATGGTCCACAAACCATGGGATTGTATAAAAAGGAGAGTCTTAGAGAGTTTAAGGTAGTTAAGTTCATGATATTGATGAAGACAAATGTAATGGGTCAATATAAGTGAAGAGCGAAGAGTCTTAGAGTAGAAGAGAGGCTCTGTAGTTGAGTGCGCAGAGGCCTAGAATAGAGTTCATAGCTGAGTGCGCAGGGCAGTCTTGAGTCTGTAAGAAGAACTGAAGTATCAATAAAGGGATTATTCTAGAAATATCAGTGTTTTTTCCATTTACTTCTATTATGAATGAATTTGTTTAGGTTGTGATGAATAATGGGGTTATGATTTAACATTGTATTGATGTGAAATTCTACATGTTTTACATTGTTAAAAGAACGCAAGTAATACTATCTGTTTATGCGAAGAATATTTTAATGCATCTTAAAGTTATTAGACACTTAAGTCGATCTGGGTAGATACAAAGATAGGAACAACTACAGAGGCGCGTAAGTGGTTAATTCACCTGTTTAGGGTCTATGGAAGATAGTCGTAGACCTTTGTGAAGATCTAGAGATCAAGTAAGAGAAGTATATCGATAATCCCTAAAGGGCTTATTGATCTCTAGGTGTAGAAACTTGGTTCCAGCATCCCCCCATACTACTTTAGGTGAGACTTCAGTAGCTCTCCGTGGATTGATGCCAAAAGGGCCAACAGTGTAGGGATTTTTTTGGCAAAAATAACTTTGAACCTCAATCAAGACCCACTAAACCAATAGCGGCACATATGCTGAAAATATTATGCCCTAAAGGTGGCAAGCTTCTAACCATTGGCATTGCTCCATGTCATAGTCTATTAATCTATATGTGAGGCAATCTAGCTGATGATGTCCACACATGGGAAGGCAGGATACCTTCATGCTACCTTATATAAACCTAACTATCAGATACTAAGATTAACCTGCCAGTCCTCTAAGTTTGACTCAAAGTCCTTTGCAAAAGTGTATTTAATATGTTGTCTTGTCATTGATGATCCTTTCTCTATAAAAATATTAGTATCTTTGTACACTGGTAAATTAACTAATGTCTGCTCAAATTCTTCCCCGGTGTTTCTCTCGGTCGTTTCCTTTAATGCATCTCTCTTAGATGCCATGGTAATAGTGACTGTGGGAGATATCCTCAAAACTATTGTACTTGTTAGACAGAAAGGACACTCATGGAAAGAAAATGTTAGTCTAAAGAAAAACAACTTACAAGGCAAGTTCAAGTAGAAAATCAGGCACTATATGGGAAGGATTATGTAATTTTTCCTGATAGGGGGGCCTGGTTTCCTGTGGGAACTATGCATTACGTAGTCCTAGTATCCAAGGATGAAGCTTGAGGCTTGGGACTATGCAATGCGTAGTCCTATATTGGGCAAAGATTGGGGGAGACTGCACATTGTGTAGTCTTAGTGGCCAAGGTGACAAAATGACCCATGGAACTATACAATGCATAGTTGGGCCTAGCCTATACTACACATTGTAGTTCCAGAGGCCAATCTTGTGGTTTGAGCCTTAAGATTGCGTAGTGCCTAGCTGGGCAAGGAAAAACCCATCCAAGGGAAACCCATATCTGCCCAAAGGAAGTGTGAAAAACAAGCATATCTCAGAGATAGTGTGAATCTAAGTGCAGATATGACTTAGTGTAGATGAATGCATGTGAATCAAGTGCAAAAGTTGATCAAATGAAAGGAAAACAAAGTAAGTGAGGAGAGTCGTCGCAATGGCCACCATTAGTGCAAAAATAGGAAAACTAATGAGACACTTGGGAAAGGAAATCTAAAAATTAAAAAAACACTTCTACAAGTTAAATCTAGTCAAAAATCCAACAACCATGACATGAAACAAGTGAAACAACACTCACACAAGCCAAATGACAAAAAGCGATAGAAAAATCAGCAAAAGATGGCAAAAGAAAAACTCACTCGGAAAAGAAACAACGATCGTACTAAAGGTTCCTTGATCTCCTACGGAATGCTAGAGCTCCAATATTGAGTGTGCAAATGATCTCTAGAAGTGTCAATTAAATAGTTTTGGACAAATTAGGGTTTAATGTACATGCCTAAAATTAAGGAAAAAGCGAAACTTAGTGGAATTTTCTAAAAATAATGCAAGTTCCTCCTTTGGGATACTAAAAATGGATCCTTTTTTTTAGGGATGATTTTTCCTTTTTATGGGGAAACTTTCCATGCACACTACTGGGAAAGACTACACAGTTCTAGGGAACTTGGATGTTTTCCAGTTCAGTGCACTTCGTGGTTTCTAAGCTCAGTGAGGGTTGCACAATTACTAGGCGCAGCACTGGGCTACCTCCTCATGATTGCACATTTTTTGAGTTCAAGGCTCATTGGTAGTCATGAATGCAAAATTCCCATCATTAAGGTTTATTTCCCTCAAGGATTGTGCAGTTTCTAGAGGTAATCCCAGAACTATTGTAAGACCAAGTTGGGAGATTAGCTTGTTACTTAGAAAAGACAACTAAGTAAGAAAACAGAAGTGAAAATGAAAAGATAAGTCTCGGTCAAAGCACGAATACCTAGATCATTGTTAGATGAGTTGTTGTGGTTAAAAAAGAAGGTTCCAAAATTAAAGAATAGACAAAATTTTAGAGGGATGTTGTCAGTGCTACACCATTGGCGACACACTGGTAGAACTCCAAATCTCTATATGGAACTTGTCTCATGCAAACCAGGTATAAATCTTCTGAAATTATTGTTTATTTATTTGATTATCATAAATTCTTCACTTAGCTTGAGTTAAATATGTAGTCCCTACCATTCTCTTCATCAGCAACACACATACCAAGCCAAGTCAAACTGAGTTGTTTCAATTGAGGATGAGGAGTATATAGATGCACAAGTAAGATAGACTGTCAAAGTTTTAGTTTCATCTATGGTGTTTCTCCGCTTCCAGTGATCCTGGACAGTACCTCAACAAACACAATCATTTCTCTGCTTCCAGCGAGCCTAGACAGTACCCTGATGGTGTTACTTGCATCACCTCTCTGCATAGGAAGCCTTTCTCTTCATTCGCCCTTTCTTTCATTTTTTTTCCGTTTTTATTTGTTCAAAGAACTGTGCATAGGTACTTATTTATTTCATGGGGTGGAAGAGGGATCCTGACTTATTGAGGGCAGAAGAGGATGTCCCTTCATAGAAGGATATTTATATATACATCTGACATACTTGCTAAGGTTTTCCCCCTCTGCTTACACTATTTGACTTAGTTGATAAGGGTTAACTGAAAATAGAAGACTGATTAGAGTAGGTGGTACTAGTTAAGAGTGCAAGCATTGTGATTTCACCATGACTCTCTCTGAAAGGAACATATTTTCCATCAAGGTATCGTCAACTAGAAGAAATGAAAGATTCACATAAATAGAGGGAATCAACAAATAATCAAGCATTGATAGCAGCACAAGTTCCTCTTGAACTTCACCCTGCTTATCTAAGAAGCCAAACATGGTTTCATGTAAAAAATAACCTACAACTACAAAAGAAAATAAACTAAAGGCAAGCAGTAGGGTAAAGGCAAAACAAAGTAAAGGAAATCAAGGAAACAAAAACAAACAACTACTCCTACTCCTATCCTAATCAAAACATACTCCAAATTACGTAAAGTGATACTTCAAGAAGGATATAGGTGGGAGCATGTATGTCAAGAAGGATATACAACCAAACCAACAAACGAGAAAGATAAGACAATACAAACGAAAACGTTTGAAACTTGAATGAACTTGCAGAAAAGTAAAAATAAAAAGTGGATGAAATGCACTCTGCGGATAGACCATGGTGTCTATTGTCACTCCCAGAGATGACCATGGATTTCTTACAAGACCAGTGCCTGAGTACATATAAATCGGTGTGCCTCAAATGATTCTCAAGAAGGAGGAGACATCACCCATATTCTATACATATATATCAGAGAGTTGGTTCTTTCATCCAAAGATAGAAACTATATGTTTCAGCATTTATACACACACATAGTTCCTAGAAATATAACAGAAATAATGGAGGCCAAGCACTTCAAATATTTATAGTTTTAATCAACTTTATAAGATAAATGAGAGAAGTCAAAGAGGAAGAAAAACTCGGGATATAGAACTCAAAGAACCAAGAATTATATATGTGCAACATAGAGCTTGAAACCATGAGTTTTACTACAACTACTGAGTTAGAGGAAGATAGTGGACAGAAAAGAAGTTGAGTGATATGCTTCATGCAATATAGCTTGAAAATATGATTTCAACCCCTCACACAGGCATATGCATTAACACTTTAATGTAGATGAGTATGTATACAAGTCTAAAATATCAGAGTCTAGTATATATTATTGCATGAATTCAAAAGAGGAAAACATATAAGATGAATGGAATGGGGAAATAACACACTGTAATACTTCAGAGGAGGAATCACTACCAATCCTTGTAATATTTTGCAAGATATATGTGCCTAAGTGATACAGTTTACAAAAATACAGAATTTCTTTTCAGATTTCAGAACCCTTTTTTAGTGTTGCGACCCCCTATTTATGAAAAGAGGGGGTGCTTTCAATCATGGTTTAATACATAAAATCCTGGCCTGAGTTTTCAGCTCTCAAGTCAGCTTAATCTCTCATCTAGGGAAGGTTCTTCATCCCAAAAACATTAATAACAATAATAATCACCTCACAGAGGATAGCACATCATAGAATTGCGGAACAAGTGAGATATTAATGCAAAATCCCAGTTGCCCCATCCTTGTAATCACTTATGTTTCATGGCTGCATTTAGTTCACGGCATATGCTTCTATGCAGGGAAAATTTTAAGAACCCCCTCTAAATTTATAAGTATAATAAATGGGCGAATCTCCATGGTATATAGGAAAAATGGAAGGCGATTTTATGAATAATATAATATGTATATATAATTTTTTGGCGAATCTCTCACGAGGCATGGCGAATATTTTACTCAATTATAAAA
>APFE031246091.1:63171-90984 GCA_000404065.3 Pinus taeda
AAAAATATTTGGAAAAGCCAAAAAGAGCAGAAAATAAATGTTTAAAGTGAAGCAATCACACAAATAAATAAGAATAACATTAACTTAAATATCATACTTTATATATACCTATAATAATGACCTACTGAATAAAATAATGGACAAGCAAAGGACCTCCATCAGCCCTCATCGAAGGGAAAATCATATATCTACATAAAATCCGAATATTAATCATAAAAAATACCGGAGGAACATATTAAAAAGGCCAGAATATGAAGCAGCCAGCAATAAATTTACATAAATTCGAAAAGAATCTAACAAGAAGAATGCAACCTGGATGAACAATGGTGGAAGGAAGAAACCCTAAGATGACAGGGCAGGGATCCAACTTCTACTTACTTTCCAACCATCATCTCGGTTGAGATTGATGGGTCTACGCTCAATTTCAATAGCTTCCCTTAACTTGCGATGATGGAACCGATCCACCCTGGCAATGACCTTGGCCTCCTCAATGCAGACATGATGCTTAGTCTTGTCCACATGCTCTGCTAAGGCTGAGGACTTTGTTCTCCCATGTCTCAGGTCTGCTGCATGCTCGCAAATTCTCTGCTGGATGGAGCGCCCTGTTTCTCCTATATAGGGTGTCCCACAAGAGCAAGGAATCTGATAAACTCCCTTCAAGTCCTTGGGGTTAACAGGATCCTTCACCGATCGCAGGGAATTACGAATGGTTCTAAGGGGCCTGAAGGTTAAATAAAATGATATTTATAATAATAACAAAAAATTGCAAACTTGCCTTACTATTTTGTTAACTCTTTTGAAGACAAAAGTCATTATTGTTACAGTAGTAGAAAAGTGGAGTTGTTCTTTATTAAAAAATCGAAGTAGTTTTGCGAGGGAAAATATCATTACAAGAATCAAAGAAGAACACTAGTGAGATGTTTCAAATTTAAAGAAATGTTAGTATATATTATATGGTGGAAGAAAAGAGATTTAGTGATAACAACATGAATGAGTAGCATATCTGTGAGATTTTATTTTAGGTACCTGTTTAGGTGAACTCTGAAAGAAAATATCAGATACATCATCACTTTATGAATAAATACAATAACATAATAAAAGAAATTGGGTTAGATGCCATACGCAGAGAGACCCCACAATAGGCACGAGTCTCGAAATTACAATACTCGGACTAGGAAAATACCCATGACAAGTCTCGATTAATGTATATATAAATTTGATATAAATGTATATATAAATTCGATTTCAACTTTAGCAAAATCGAACAATGAGCATATACAACCTCGGTTCATTTATAACTCGATAGCATAAGATTTATTAGTAACCCTATCGGAGAGGTTTTCGAATCGGTTTGCAGCGAGACGTTGTATCCATGAAAACCTCTACAATAGGACAGACTAGCATTTAGAACAAATTTCTATATACATTAATGGAGCATGTTGCCACTGACATCCATTCTTGAAATTCGGAGCGGGCAAGCGACGGCGGGCCTACGTCATCAACATAAAAACGCAAAACTTAAAGAGTTTTCTTTGAAAACATTAAAAAAGATTGTTGTACGGGAAAAACTAATAAAAAACCCTGATGCTATATTGTCATAATAATGTAACACAAATGTGTTCTTAAAACTCCAATATTTCGCGTCACAACTGTCATGTTTGTTTGGATGACAAGGGCGGCAAATTTTTTTCTTTCGTGCATTTTCGTTTGCGAATTTAATTTTTATCTTTTAAAATTTATTTATGTTTTGCATTTTTCAAAACATTTTTTTAATTTGTATCAATAATTTATATAAATAGTTTTGCTATATAAAAACTAATGTAGTTATATAAATTAAATGGGTAGTAAACATGTATCAATTCAAAATAAACACTGAAATATTTATTTCATGGTACATTACATATCTCTAAAATTATTTATTTCATGGTACATCACATATTTCTAAAATTAAAAATAACTATAAAAACTAACTCAGTGATATCTTAAACATATATAAATAAACAAAAAAAAACATCAAACACAATTCTTAACTATGGTTGTTTACTCCTACTTCACCATGGAGATTCCTAATTTGTAAATAGGCTTTGTTACAATACTATGGCCCCAAAAAACCATAACTCACTTCATATGGCATTTGTTCATATGATTTTTGTTTAATTAATCAATTTAATTTAAAGGTTAAAAATGAGACAACTACTTTGAAGATCATTCTCAACCATTGATTTGTGTATACTATTATGAATATTCTAAAATATTTCATGCAAATTAAATTTCTATCATCTACCTAATAATTATTATTCCAAGAGGAATGTCTACTTTGGAATAGAGATTTCAGAATTTCAATTTAGTTATCGATAATTATGTCTTTTTTCCTTTTTAATTAAATTCATCAACTAAAAATATTATTAGTAGTATACACAAATCAAAGGTTGAGATTTTTTTTTGTAAGTAAGATAGGTTTTATATTATGCTTGAAAATTCAAGAAAACATACAGGGCTAATAACCATGGTTAGCTCGATTGACATCCCGACCATCTGCAAAAAGTTTCAGTCTTATAAAGTCTGTATTGTTTGATGCATCTCACCCTACCAACCTTAGTATTGACATTATTTACAAATTTCATAGCTAAACACTCAAAGGAGTTTCCTGGGAGACCTTTGTTCGATTGACTCTTTAGACCCTGATTTGAATAATACAATTGACAGGCCCAAAGGGATAATAAACAAACAAAGAGACCAAAATTCCACAATATGGACTTAGTTGGGCAAGAATAGCCCTTTTCAATCGTGATGGGCTTCTCCAGCGATTTGGTAGCTGGAGAAAAATTGATATTGACCTAGTCAACCACTGTAGCTCCTTGATCCTTGTTGTTTTAGGGTACTATGTCTTTCCCTTCCTGATTCTTCGTTGCCTGTCTCTTGAGAAGTTCATAGTGCAACGAGTTTTTAGCAACAAACTTTCTATGGTGAACCATTTCAATATAGAAAATGAATTTAACATCCAGTAAATCTATTTTTTTCTTCAGGGCTGGTATGGCATGGATATTCCCTTGAATATCTAGACCCATGATAGCATACATGGTCTAGGTAAGCTCTATGGCCCGATTGAAGAGGTTTTATCTAATTCTGGTGAATCTTGGGATGGAAATCTAGTTGAAATGTGCATCCACCTCCTATGTGTTAGTATGCATCCTGATTTATGTATCTTGCTCCTCTAAATGATTAATGTGCTCTTGGATCTGTTGAGAGATAGTGTTGTGAAAATTTAGAGTAGCTTGACGAGCGACAATTTCGATCCTAGTCCTCACCTTCATGTCTCCTTGGCACCAACAATCCCTGATTCAGCCTCTTGTCCAATGACTTAATGAGGAGCCACGACCAAAATGTGGGGTGCAAGCCATACATAGCCCAGCCCAAGGGAGCGGATGGAAAGGTTTGGGACATAGAGAATGGAGAGTAGGGGAGTAGGGTAATTGTGAACAAAGTTGACTGGGAAGGGGGTTATAATAAGGCTTCCTAGTGGTGAGAAGGTTTAGGAGACTGATGAGAACATAATGTTTGAATTGTAGTGTTAGCATTGATGTCAAGAGGGTCTTGGTACATTTCATCATATGCCTTATGTCCTCTTGATGTGTCACGAGTGTTTGGCTTCCTAGTCTTGTTAGTTGGCATTGATGTCAACATAGTTATGAGAAGACCGAGAGCAGGAATGGGAGGTTGATCAAACATGGCTACACGACATGTGGTGTTGGTTTATTGGAGGTGATGTTGCTACTAATTGTGTTAGAGGTGACTCTACAAGTGTTGACTTGATTTTGTTGTTGCAGGTTTTGGAGATGTTGCTTCTACATGTGTTGGAAGCATTCAAGATGTTGCTACATGTGTTGGAGATGGTGGACAAGCTATGGAAATGTTGAGTTACTAGATGAAGATCGCTTAATGTACGTCATGTAGTTATGAGTATGATGCCATGTTATGAGCTTTATGCAGGTTGTCATGGTGTCAAAGTGTGTGTGGAGGTGTATCATGATGTCCCCAGGTTAATCCTGGAGATCATCTCCAAGTGGTGGCTTAAACATATGTAAAACTTGATTTTTAACGGATATACCTAGGTTTCCTTCACAACAGTCGTATATACAAAAGTTTCCTTCTCAAGAGTCACATATACATCCTAGAAGTGTTTTTCTCTGAATTCGTCATGCATATTCGGTTAATTTATAGCTTTTCCAACTTGTCTTGTCCAAAAATTTTGATGTAAATGTAGGAAAAGTTTATCGAACTTATAGAAAATGATTAACATTGAAAATATATTTTATGAAGTGGAGTGAGTGGCTTGATCAACTCAACAAGATGAATCTGGATCAAATCAAGCATATGAACAGAGTTTGTGGAGCTCAATAGTACTTGGTAGTTATTGAATTGAGCACTTTAGTTCACCTATATATTGGAGAAAGCTCAATGATAATATGGTTAGCTCTTTTGATGTGTTGAGTGAGTGTGAGAGTGGAGAAGAGTATGCAAGTTTTGTGAGAGTTGTGTTACATATTTTCTGAAGTAGTTTGTAGTTATAGTAGCATATATCAAAAGTATGTTCAGCCAACATTTTGTGTAGCAAGGGAGGAGGTGAAATAGAGTTTAATTGCAGAAGTAGTTGGAGATTATTTTCTCCTAGCATATTCATCAGTTTATTGTTGAGTGAAGAATTTAGTTGTGAGTAATTTTATTTGCTGCAGCGATGGTTTTAGTTGATGTATTAATCAAATTATTGTATGCAATATTTGGTGAGATTGTGATGCAATTTGTGATGTATTTTGGGTTTTTATTTTGTGATTTGAAGAGATTTTTGTTGTGATGTTCATGTTAAGCAGATTGGGAGCCCAATTTGAAAATATATGAAACATGGTTCACATGGAGGAAGTGAAGGTGTGCAAGCTTCAAAGTAGACAATGATTTGGAGGATTCAGTAGAAGGAACAAATTTCTCCATCCAATAGGAGTTGGATAGTCCAATGGGAGTTGGGTGTGGACCTTTTGATCATGGCGGCTTTCAACGGATGGTAGTCCATAGCACCCTAAGATAGATAGATTTCCTAACTGATAGATGCCAACATATTGTGAAGGAAGCCAAGTATTCCGCCTTATGGTTGTAAGCTAATCCATGTGTAATTTGTTCATGAGATTACTAAAATATATTGAGTAGTGCAACAATAGCAAGGGTGGTTTTTACCTAGGAGGAGGATTTTCCACCAGAAATATTTGTGTCAATTGTGTTTGATGCTCTAATATTTTCTTATGTGATTCAATTTATGCATAGTTTAAAGGTTTAATTAATTGAAGAAATTTTTATAAGTTCCTTCACTACTCACTCACCCCCACTGTCAATAGTGATCTAGTTTCCAACAATTGGTATCAAAGTGCGACTCTCAGTTGCAGCTTGACTACTGGAGAGTGGATTTGGGAGATTTTGGTAGACTTTTGCAGAAATTTTGAAATGGATCAGAAAGGAATTCTAGTACTATAGAAAATTAAATTTTCAACATGGAAGGTTGAATGAGAAATGTATTTTTTGTCTCTTAAGTAGAATATGGAGTTAGAGATGAATTTAATGATAAAGCTAAAAGGATTATTTTGAATGGGATCTTGAAATTTGACATTCTTTTTGTGACACACTGTGAGACTGCAAAAGAGATGTTGGACAGGTTGCAAAACTTGCATATTGGTGGAAAATTTTAGATTTCAGAGATGAAGAAAAATGGAAAGGGTTCAACACATATTGCAAGTGGTAAATCAACCCTCCTCACAATATGAATATGGAAGTACCAATATCTCAAAAGAAGAAGATGAAACCCCTAGTGATAGGGGTGATAGATCAAGCATCAATATTGAGAGACAACAAAAAGAGACAAAAACAAAGATGAAGAGAAATAAAAGGTAATGACCTTAGAAGCATAGATCAAAAGTATCACAATTGAAAATAAAGAACAACAAATGTTGTTATAAATTTTTCATGAAAAGGAGTGTGCATTCAAAGAAGAAATTTTGTATCTGAAAACCCAGCTAGAAGAGGGAAAATAAATTGAAAACTGAATGAGGAAGGAGTAGAAGGATCTGGAGGATAAGTTCCAAAAATTGAAGGATGACGCTATTTCTGCAAGGAAGAAATTAGAATGGTTCAAAACTAGTGCTGAAGCATCTAGAAGAAAGTCAGGAACTGTTGGAGCATCGAGTAGAAATGGGAAAAATGAGAATCAACAACCATGCAAGAAGAAAAACAATAAGAGTAGGAGGCCAAAGAAGAAGAATAGAATTGGAAAAAGTTACAACTGTGGAGTACGTGGACATATAGCAGCAATTTGTAGTAATGGAGAGATAAAACCTTCCCATAAAAAGGAGAAACCAAAGGAGATGCAATCTAAAGAAGGCATGCAAAGAAGATCTCTATCCATCGGGTATAATAGTCATTTTTATGGTTACCATTTCTCATGTAATGATTTTGGCCATAGGACTATTGACTGCAGGGCACATGCAAGGAATAAAAATCAGATCAACAGAAGATATCAACATATTCCTCAATTCCTTGGTCACATAAGATGTTTTGTGTGTTAGAATATTGGCCATACAACCAAGGATTGCAAGCTTCCCATGTGTTTAAGGATATCCATTCAAGGGAAGAATAACATGAAAGACCAATCATACAAGAAAAGGAAGGATCAACATATGAAATTTTGGAGGAGAAAAGAGTAGTAAGGAACTCCCATAAAAAACCAAGGGCTACATCGTATGAGGGGGAGCATATGGTTGTATCATGAGTTGCATGTAGATTCTTGGATGTGAAACCATATATGGAAGAGTACATGAAGACAAATATTCATATTTGGAGGTGCATATGTTTAGTGGGAGTTCATGAGGTTTGAAGTATTATTTCTATTTCTAATCATTCGTATTATGGTTCAGTATTTGGTTGGATCATTTATTTTTGTTGTTAATGGTTTTGGAGTAGATGCTTGTTGAGGTTTTTTTTAATGTTCTTGGAGGTATGGAAATCACATGGTTGTCTTATGTGCATGGTCAAGGTATGATGGACAATCATACATTGAGGGGGAGAATTGTTGCTTCCTAATAGAGTTGTTAGATTGTTGGAATTATGTTCTTATGTAAAAGCATGCAGTGCATATTCTTGGCATTGATTTGGGTTATTTTTTAATGTTTATTATATTGAGATCAATTGATGTATTGGCACATTATCGCTTATATCTTCTATTTCTATATGTATCATGTTGTTTCTCATGTCCTTTTGGATGGATGAGAGATGAGGAGGATGGTTATTGATGCTTATGATTCTTTGATGCATGTCACTGATGAGATATTGAGCATTGAGGGAGAGCATGAAATTATGTTATACTCACAATAATTTATTGTTGGATCTTATGTTGCTACTATTGATGTATAGTGATGCTTTGTTGCTAACTGATTTGCTGCTAGTATTGTTGTTGTTGCCTGATGATTTTTTTCTCATGGATTAAGTTGATGATTAGTATTTTGATGAGCCTCATGATGATGGGGATATTTATTTGTTCCTTCTCTGACAAGTTGTTATGTTTCTACTAGCAGTTAATTTTATTGTTGATATTTATGTGGAGCATGGTGGTAGTCGCTAGTGGTTCTCATGATTTTGTTGCAGGTTTTTCTTTATTGAGATGGCAATGGGAAAGGTGTTAAGTGGACATGTACTATCATATGATGTTGTTAGTAATTCTATTATTGCTTCTACATATTTATATCTTATGTCTTTTCTCATGGAGGCCTTATGCTTTGATGCAAATGACATGTATTGCATTCACATTGTTGTTTTTGTATGCAACATATATTATTGCTCACTGATGCCATGCACTCATGTTACATTATTGTATTGGGAATGCATAAATAAGAGCACACTCATGTGCAGATGTAAATGGCATGTAACTTTATTTTTCTATCTTGCTCGCATATTGCTCATGGAGAGACCCATGATGTCTAGTATGCTTTTTCAAATCAACCATGTATCGATTATTGGAATTCCATGTCATGTCCTATTTTGTATGTCATTGATGTAGCCTTATTGGGTGAATGATATACTCTAGGGTCATTAGAACCATTGGTTGGTGATAGGTTTGTTATAATGAAGTCATATGTTATTCCTATGTACTTGTCACAACCATGTATTTTCTTCATGAAGCATTGTATATGTATTGAACTTCATTGAAAATCATCGCTCAAAGTGAGAAGAAGTCTTGTTTCAACAGGGGTAGTATATTGTTTTTGGAAAGGAGGCTTATTGTAGTGAAGAGGATGTGTTGCTACAATAGCAGAGAGTGCATGATTACAACTCCATTACATGATTAGGGGGAGCATGTTCAGTTTCATTGATCACATGTTATTGGCTAGAGACTTGCTCGCAACTGGTTCCCTCGTTTTACATGTTATCTTACAAGAGAGACTTATTGTTTTGCATTTGAATGGTGTTGAGTAAAATAGGAGGAGTACTTCTCTCATCTAAGAAATTGTTGGCATTGTTCTTTGGTTTTGGTATGGCACTTTTCCATTCATTTCAAAGGGAAAGATATTTTGGATTATGGAGATCAACCTCAGATGTTGGAGATCAAGTTGAGGTTGATATCAATGCCAAAGGGGGATATCGTTGGCATTGTAGTGTTGGCATTGATGCGAACATGGACTTTCTATTGTTCACCATATGCCTTATGTCCTCTTGATGTGTGGTGAGCGTTTAGATTTTTGGTCTTGCTTGTTTGCATTTATGTCAACATAGTTAAGACAATACATAGTGTAGGAATGGGAGGTTGAGTATAGATGGATTCAGGAAATGTTGTGTTGGTTTGTTGGAGGTGATGTTTCTATTACTTATGTTAGAGGTTCCTCTACAGATGTTGACTTGATGTTGTTGCTACAAGTGGTCGAGGTGCTACTTCTACATGTGTTGGAAGCATTGGAGATGTTTCTAAATGTGTTGGAGATGTTTTGATAGGTGTTGGAGATGTTGGACAAGCTTTGGAAGAGTTGAGCTACTAGATGGAGATCACATGGTCTATGCAATATAGTTATTATTATGATGCCCTATTATGAGATTTATGCATGTTTACATGGTGTCAAAGTGTGTGTGTAGGTGTGTCATGATGTCCCCATATTACTCCTAGAGATCATCTACAAGTGGTGGCTTAAACAGAGGTAAAACTTGAGCTTTAAGGGATATACTAGGCTTCCTTTACAAGATTCGTGTATACGTGGGTTCCCTTCACACGAGTCAAGTATATAACCTGGAAGTGTTTTTCTTCGCATTCCTCATGCATCTTAAGTTAATTTATGGTTTTTTCAGCTTGTCTTGTTGAAAACTTTTCATGTAAAGGTAAAAAAAGGCTATGGAGCTTCTAGAAAGTGATTAAAATTGAAAATGTATTTTATGAAGTGGAGTGAGCGGCTTGATCAAGTAAATGAGTTGAATCTGTATCAAATCAAGCATATGAACAATTTTTTTGTAGGTTAGTATTTCTTAGTAATTATCGAGTTGAGCACCTCAGTTCATCCATATATTGGAGAAAGCTCAATGATAGTATGGTTGGTTCTTTTTGTAACAACCCTAGTGAAAATTTCCTATAATAAAAGTTAATGAAAGAAAAAAAAGACCACGGTTAAGGAAACTTATTCCAATTTGAATGTTGGGCAAATATATCTTGGTGCACTATATGTGTGTTTTGGATAAGGAAAATTGGCAAAGGCTAAGGCAAAGGCATTAAAAGGAAAAAAGGAATTTTTGGCACATTTATTTATGAAAATAAAGGAAATTAGGAGAAAAGGAGGGTAAAAGATCATAGGTTTCATGTGAGGAGGAAATTGAAGTAAAATAATGGAAAATGAAGAAATTAGAGGCCTCATGGATAAAAAGTCTTTATCAAGATCAGTTCATGCCTTTTGTCAACTTCAAGTTCGGCTCTCTCTCACTATTATTTCTCTCTCTCTCTAACTTTCCTAGGCACTTAGAGTTTCCTTGGAGCACTCTAGTTTGGAGTAAAGGAAAGGAAAAGCAAGCAAGGAACAAGGAAAGGAAAGTAGGATCAAGAAACTTCAACATGAATACTTGCAAGTAACCTTTTGCATGTGTGATTTCCTAACTGGTTTGGACATGCATGGATTTGAATGTTGGTGTATGGTTGTCTTGTTGTTAGTGGCATGGTTTTGCGAGGTTATGACAGTGGTTTTCATCCTAGCATAGCCTTTTTCTAGATGCCATGGTATTTTGGGGTGTTTATTTCAGTTTTGGAACTTTGGAATTGTTCGATGGATTTTGAAATCTGGGGCGGAGGTGGTTTGAAGGTTTATTATCAAAGGCCTATGAATCCCTTAATCAATTTTAGTGGGATACATGGTAAATTTTGATGGAGAAGTCTCCATTTAGGGCCTAGTGATCTGGTTTGGATTGCGGTAAATGCTGAGAGATAAGGAGATGGAAAATTCCTCAAGGATTGTGATGGATTCTGGATGGCATTTCAAGTTTTGTTCATTGTGATCAGAGCACCATTTTGGTGTGATCATGGTTAGATGAGGGTGGAGGTGGTTTACCCTTTTGATTCCCTTGATTTTTCTTGGATTGGTTGTTCTATGAGATCCCACATTCATGCTTGGAATATTGCACGGGGGTGACTGGCTGAAAGAGAGATTTGGTTCAGCCATGTCTATGGTTTGGTGGTACATGGAAGTCTTGAACCTGGTAGGATTTGCCTATGATTAATAAAATCTAAGCTCTCTTACTTCTGCACTAATTTATATGTGGATTTAATGGTTGTCATATCTTTGATATTTATATGGTTTGATGTTGGCTATAACCATGGTTAAATGACTGGTTCATGTCATGGTTATTTTATATATTTACTTGTAACTGTTAAATGGATGGATGTAAGACTTAATTGATGATGTAGCATGTCAATGGAGAAGGAGTTGATTCTTCTCGTTATGTTTCATGACCTGTTCCAATCATTTACGCTCTGTCTTGTATCCTAGACCTATAGGTTGCATTGATGCCAAGTGTTTGACAGAATGTAAGTCCCGATTGGGGATGCTCGGGCCTAGTCTTGAGGCTGATTTTGATTTATCAACATGGCTATCATGGTTTTAATGATTTCTGAAAGTTACAACAAGTTCAATGCATAGGTCAAGATTCAGGGCTAGAAAAGTGGCTCAAATCCTAGGGTTGTTGGCACATAACTAGAAATTAAGGACCAAATTTGTTGGTAGGTAGGCTTATGAGAGCGAATTTAGGTTTTTGGTCACTCCCTTCCCCATATCATCAGAGTGACTATCACCTAAAAGTGGTAGAATGGTAGTGGGACCCAGGGATAGGCTGTCTGATCGACATACTTGTATCCTGAGGGGTCTATTGATGATGTTGGTTGACTTTATGTGATGCTTCCTCAATTCTACCTCCTTAAGGTGGCATAGGAGGTTGAATCTGATTATAATATCCTCTCTCGTCATGTTTACCTCAGGTGGCATGGTTACTTTGGGTAGACCTCAGAGGGGTTGTTACACTTTTGATGTGTTGAGTGAGTGTGAGAGTGGAGAAGAGTTTGAAATCTATGTGAGAGTTGTTTTGTAGATTTTCTGAAGTATTTTGTAGTTGTATAAGCAGATAACAGAAGTATGTTTCATTCAAATATTTATGTAGCAATCAAGGTGGTGAAATAGAGTTTACTTGTAGGAGTACTTGGAGATTGTTTTCTCCTAACATATTATTTATTTTATTGTTTGAGTGCAACATTTAATTGTGAGTAGTTTTATTTGTTGTAGAGAGGGTTTCAACTGATGTATTAATCAGACTATTTTATGCCATGTTTGGTGAGATTGTGATGCAGTTTGTGGTGTATTTTAGGCTTTTATTTTGTGCTTTGAATACATTGTCGTTGTGATGTTCATGTTGAGTAGATTGGGATCCTAGTTTGAAAAAATATGAAATGTGGTTCGCATGGATCAAGTGAAGGCATGGAGGATTTAGAGTAGATAGTGATTTGGTGGATTCAATAGAAGGAACATATTTCTCCATTCAATAGGAGCTGTATAGTCCAATGGGAGCTGGGCGAGGATCATTTATCATGGTGGCCTTCAACGGATGGTAGTCCGTAGATCCGTGAGAG
The DNA here is from genome assembly GCA_000404065.3 of Pinus taeda. Classification (NCBI taxonomy): domain Eukaryota; kingdom Viridiplantae; phylum Streptophyta; class Pinopsida; order Pinales; family Pinaceae; genus Pinus; species Pinus taeda. Next base: position 75,350 of record APFE031246091.1, read on the forward strand.
ACATAGATTTCCTAACTAATAGGTTCCAACATGTTGTAAAGGAAGCCAATTATTTCAGCTTATGGTTCTAAGATAATCAATGTATAATTTGTTCAATAATGAGACGCCATACTTTTCCCTTTACCCTGCATTAGACTTTCCAGGGGGGTATGGATGTCATCATTTAGAGTTGGCAATTGTTTCCATGCATCCTCCCATAAGAGAGTAATTTCTCCATTAAAAATCTCCCAAAAAATGTGTTGTTGAATTATCCATCTGTTCTCCCAAGCCCAGTTCTAGATAGCAATCTAGGCATCAACTCATAATTCTCTTCCTATTCTCTTCTTGTTTCTCCAAAATCTCCAAGAATTCCTTTCAATAATATTAGTATAAATAGTCCCTTTCTAGAATGGATCATCCTTCACAATTTCTTTTAGTTTCTTATGAAACTAACCAATTAGTTGCTCATCATTTATAATCTATAGAAATAACTTGAGCCATTATAAAATTGGCTGAGATATCTCATGCGATGGTCTAGGAATTTTATTCTACATTTTTTCTTGTTGTTCAACATGGGGATCATGAGATGAAATGAGTTTCTTGGATAGTTCAGTTGCATCTCGATAATATTATTTCTATTGATTAGGATCATAGTACTTTTTGGTGATGTCAGCTTTATGACATTAGGTTGCTTAGAAGTTCCAATATCAGTCCTAATTCCTTTCCCTCCTCTGGTCACAATGTTAATATCTGGCTACACAACTGGATATGTTTCTCGAGGTTCAACATTAATCATATTAGCTCCCTTTATCCCATTGTGATCTTCGCAACAGGCAATAAGGTTTGGAAAATCCTCCATAGATTGTGTATTCACCCGATAGTGTCAACACCAAGGTATTCTCGACATTAGACAATCCCTCGCAACATGACCCTCTTGGTCAAAGTTTATTATATGATTTGGGCTCTTCCTCCTTTCCTTCCTCCCGTTGAGGCTCCTCATCCTCTTCCTCAAGGAGTTTCGTTGAATCAAAATCTTGTACGATACTAATGCATCTAAACATCAACATTGCTCCGTATGATATGTGGGTGACCCACAAAATTCACAAAATATGTTTTTTGGCACATTTGAATAATTCCTTAAAATATGACGTAAATGAGGCGAATGGTTAAAAGACCTATAGATTTCACATAAAACGTACATAAACATACCTTCTTGAGGTGGGAATGCTGAATATTGAGTCTGTCCTTGGAAAGGCATTTTCGAAGAAATTTGCACCACTGCAACACTATGTGGTGGTGGCGAAGGAGGTCTCATAAGCATGCTATATGGTCCCAGACCCCTAAGCCATGGGTATTCCGTTACATGATTCCCTTCAACCTAGAGATATGTGCACCAAAATTAAGGTCTTATTGGTTGTGTAGGAGAAAGATCTTTCAATTCCTTAGTCATGTTGGAAATTTGATTTTGAATTCCCATAATAGAAAAATTAGTAGAAGAAGTGCCCAGTTTATAATCTTGAGGGTATCCTACGATTGCTTTAATACGCATCGCCTGCTCCAAAGCATCGTACAATGTGTCAATATTCTATTTCGACAGTAGAATCTTGGTCATTTGTAACAAAGCCTTAATTAAGCAATCTCTCTAATCATGGGGATCAATGGGATATGATAGTTTACTGATAGAATGTTTGAATATCTGCATACATCGCTAAGCAGCTTCTCCCTCCCTTTTTCTGATATCCAACAATTCCATCAGACCTTACTGATTAGACTCAGGTAACTTAAATTATTGAAGAAATTCATGTTTAAATATATCCATGGTGGAATTAGGATTTTCATCAATCCACTAAATAAACAATCACAACACCTGATATCTTAAACTAGTTTGGAACTCAATAAGGTTGCTGGCATGAGGAGTCTGTTTAGCCCTCCAAACAACCTCACACATATACTAATGTTGATTAACATCATCACCACCTCGTCTTGGAAATTTTGGGCACTGGTTAAGTGATCCGGCCATATTTCCAGCCATGATTGTTTTCCCAGGCTGAACTATTATAAATCCCTTGGAACATAGCTAAGAATAACTAAACACCACTACTAGAACTACATCCTCCACTAGAAATACTAACATTATATCTAGAATGTACTTGATGTAATCCTAGAGCCTTACTTAATTTAGAAAATAAATGACCAGTGTTTTGATATAGTATCAAGGGAAGGTTTGGAAGAAAGAGGAGTTGTTGCACTATGTTGCGGATTACCACTAATAAAGACTCACTCGTCTCCAAAGAATAACCACCTCATCATAAAGTGCATATAATCATCTATTGGAGTATGTTCACCAAACATCATAATTGAATGTAAAGATGGCTAAGGCATATGAAATCCTTCTAATCTTGAGTGGGGTCTACTGGTCCAAACCAAAGTTCCCGCAAAACTTCCGTTGGCACCTCCTATTCTACCTAAAGAAGATCCTTCATTCTCTCCTTTTCCTCACAACTCTGGACCATCCATGTTATTGCTTTGCAACATTGAATTTATCATTGCTTCTCCTATCCACTATAATTCCCTTCTTCTACGCCTCATTTCCTGCAACTTCCTTTCTCACTACTCATTAGCCATCCTCGCCCAACACAACACTCTAAAATATCGTGCCTTACATAATTCTTCTTGGTCCATCACAACAACCCGTCATTTTCTGCAACTCCAAACATTCCTCCCCCTAAATCCAACCCCAACACTAAGAGTTTTAACCGACAATTCAATCTTATTGGAATGGTAGCAAATCTTCTTCAACCATCAAGATTTTGATCCAAAGTGGGATCTCCTTCAAAAATCTTCCGCACAACCCAAACTTAAATACTACTTCCACTCTAAAAAAGGAATGGTGGTTTTCAGATGCAAGATAAATAATATAACCTTCTAGTGTCACATTTACCTAAAAATCAACATCGCTTGTTAGATTTGTATCTAATCGACGCATTTTAGATAAATCAATTTTTGACTAGTGCCCACAGAGCCTAGGGTGACTTCCAACTCCTGCTTTAACTTGCAACCACCTTAACCAATTCAATAATTCTTCAAGGAACTTGAACCAAAAAATTTCATACTAGACACAGGTAGGTCCATCATACAAAACCTCTTCTTTAACCTAGTATAGACTCTTTTGTCTCATTTGAGCTCGTTGCAGAATAAAATGGTCAATCTTCTCATGCCATCATTCTTGAATACCTCGACCAAGAATTCTAGATACCATGTTTAGATGCCTTCTCAAATTTTAAGGTCGCGACAATGAAAACATTTGTTGGCAGAAAAATTGGAATAGTGAAGACCCAGGGTTCGCCTTGAGTTTTCCAACAAAGGGAGTTTCCATAATCTATATTTTCACTGAAATTTTCACTCCCCTATTGCGAAAGGAGCGTCTCACTCAAGGCGAGCTAGAACCATGAAATAAATAATGGATCCATATCAGTAGCGAAAGAGTAAAGTTATTATTATATTACTTGTGTAGTTAACCATCTTACTGACCTACACAACCATATCACTACCAAAATGACCATTTGTGAACGCAACATGAATTATTCATAAATTCATACAAAACAAAATTTTAAAGGGGGCATGTATAGGTTAAATCACTTAACACAATGTAGTCCAAGAAATCCTTTTATTATAGCCCATCCATTACATCAAAAATCCATATAGGCTTGTGCAATCTCTTATACCATAACACATTGCACCAAAAATTATAATTCATATATAGGATTTAGAGCTTTGCGCAGACTATAGACTCTTCATGCAAAACAACAATGGAGAGTAGCGTTGGCATTATGAAACAGGCTTGGCACTATGACATAGGTGTTGTTCTTGATGGAAACTCACTCAGATGACAGATCATAGTTCAGGCTCACAGAATGAAATAAAAAGAAGTATACGTAGGTTCCCATTGACCAAGTCGCGTATACACACGGGCTCGCAAACCAAAAGGCGTGTATGCATATACACACACTTTCACGCAAGGAAAAGTGCATAGATGTTGGAAAACATGGTTTTGGTCCACGGTATTTGGTCCCTGGTATTTTGACCCATGGTATTGATCCAAGTTATCTTCACCGAAGTATTGACCGCAAGTATTTGGTCCTAGGTATTACTTCTAAGTGGTTTTGGGCCATGGTATTGAGTAAGGCCTAAGACTATAAAAGGAGAAGGAGATCATTAGGCAAAGGCACTCAAGTTTTGAATATCTAATGAAGAGAAAGATCTAGAATATTGGTCATTGGGTTATAGTGAATAGCTAGATCTGAATCAAGGAGGAACCTGAGCGCTTGAAGAAGGATAAGTTCTATTGATGGGTCAAGATCTTAAGGCTTGAAGATAAGTATCTTTATGTGGTTTTGATCTTTTATCTGAATAGTTGGTGCATGTCATAATCTGTAAATCTAATGATCTAGGTATAAATGATGTCTGAATAGTTGTAAAGGTTAAATCATCTTTTACAAATCTATACGCAGGTTCATTATAGCAAGGGCACGTATACATGCTGGTTCAACATTTCAAAACAACGTATATGCAGGTTTGTCTTGGGCAAAGCGCATATGCACGCAGGTTCGAGACATTGAAGTAGCATACACCTCATAAAATATGTTTTAGCTACTTCTGTCTGTTGTTGGAATGTTCTGGGTTCTGGCTTGGGTTTTGGTTACTATTACTGTTTTCTGGTTACAGCTTTCAGAAAAGTGATTGTTTGATTCAGCTTTGGTTGATACAAAGGAGATTGGTTGATGCAGATATATTTGATGTTTGATTGATGTTATTGATGGATCCAATCTGAAAATTTATGAAATGTGATCCCTGGAAGAAAAGAGAAGATTGTAGCCTTTTGTAGGTCATCACCTATGTACTAGTACATCAGCTAGTACAAGAGCTAAGGGGTTGTAGCTCCCTTCTAGGAGAAGCTAGAGAATGAGAGAAGGTTGTAGCCTTCTGCAGGTAGAAGCCTGTGTATTGGTATAATATTGCACAAATGTAGAAATATTGTAAGATGAAGTTTCTTATTGAAAGAAGATAGATATGAATTGCAGCAGGTGGTTTTCACCCACATTGGGTTTCCACCTTATATCTTGTGTTCTTGTGTGTGATTGTATGCTCTGTTCTTACTATACCTAGTTACTGTTATATGGTTCTGATACACAGATTAAAGATCAAAATCTGATGAATTAACTAAATTATAAGTCTGCAGGATATACGCTAGTTTTCTTAAAACTAGTTGCGTATATACACAAGATTCATTAACTGAAGTAGCGTATACAAATTTGATTGTGAAAAGAAATATTATTGACTTGCTAATACTGATTCACCTTCCTCCTCTCTATATTATTTCCAATAATTGGTATCAGAGCAGGTCCTTCAGAAGAAGCTTGATCGCTGGAAGGAAGATCTATCATCATGAGAAACTACAAAAGAGAGGCATCCATCAAGCCACCATTCTTTGATGGAAGCAACTTTGTCTATTGGAAGGTAAGAACCACAACCTATCTTCAATCTCTTGGAACAAAAGTTTGGGATATCATGGAAGGAGGATACACATTTCCATCAGCAACTCCTATAGATACGGCAGGTAAAAAGGAATATGAAACAAATGCAAAGGTTGTCAATACTCTATTGGGGAGTTTGTCACAATTAGAATTCGTCAAGGTTATGCAACTCAAAAATGACAAAGAAATATGGGACAAGATCATTCTAAGCTATGAAGGAGACGATCAGGTAAAACGTGCCAAACTACAATCTCTTAGAATTCAATATGAAACTCTCAGAATGCGCAATGATGAAAGTGTAGCTAATTATTTCTTAAGTATATATGAGATTGTTAATCACATGAAAAACTTGGGTGAAGAGATAAAAGAAGTTACTTTAGTTGAAAAGGTTCTAAGATCCTTGTCCTAAGTTTGAATCAAAAGTTTCTGCCATAGAAGAAAAGTAGGATCTTCAAAGTATTACTATGTGACAGTTGCATGAAATCCTAACTGTTTTCGAAATGAGAAAAGGGGGTCCATCAGATATGAGAGAAGCTGCATTCAAAGCTTCAGGAAAAGGAGAACTCAATGAGTCAGGAAATACGTCAGAAGGAGAGGAAGAATCAAACTTTGTTAAGAACCTTCAACAGGGTTCTGGAAGATTCAAATGTAAACTACCTTTCAAATGTTTTTGTTGTGGAAGAGTAGTTCATTATGCTACCAAATTTCCTTACAAGGATAAGCTTGATAAAGGTAAGGAATCAACAAAATGGAATAGAAAACAAAGTGTAAATAAGAAGAGCTACTATACGCATGAAGATAGTGATGGTTTATCAAATAGTGAAGAAGATGAAAATAATAATGATTATAAACTTCTGATGGCTTTTGAAGATGATGATTTCTTGGATGCTTTAGATGAATATGGTCTCTATGAAGAAATTTCTAAACTTAAAATATGTTTATAAGAAAAGAGTATGATTATAGATACTCTAACATTCCAACTTGTTGAAAGGGAAAAACATAATGAAAATTTAGAATGTGAAATTTTGGGTCTAAGAAAAGAAATTGAGAAAACAAAAGCTCTCAATCCTAGGTTTGCTAAAGGATCAGAAACTTTAGATGAAATTATCAAAGTGCAATGTTCTCCTCTGATAAAGACAAGTCTTGGATATAGTGAAGAACCATGCCAAACACAGAAGCCATCAACCTCCAAAAGCTATCTAGATGCAACAAGGAGAAGTGAATAGGTTGACAATCATCAGCAGAAGCTTAAAGCAGATCACCAGGGAAATAGAGTTCAATCTACTTCAAGGATGAATAGAAGCAATAACTAGCCATAGGTAAATCATTCTCAATTTCTTCAAGAATGAATGTCAATGGAAACTACAATCATCAGGTTAGTAGATTCGATAATCGCAAGAATTTCTTCAATGGCCAATGTTTTTCATGTCATAACTTTGGACACAAAGCTGCTCAATGTGTTGCTTACAAGACCATCATGACTAGAGCAACACGAAATCAAAGGAATGTGACTGGGATCATGAAAAGGAGTTACAATAAATTTTTTGCTCTTGAAAATGAAATAGAATGCTCTATCTGTAACAACTTTAGCTATGAATACTCTGAATGCAAGAGTAAATTTCGGCAAACATCTTAGAAGGAGTAAGCCTCATTTGTTCCCAAAACATGGAAAAAGAAAGAACAACAAAACGAAAGATGTGGTGTAGCCTTATATGCAGAAGGACAAGAAAATCAATGGTACATCGACAATGGATGCTCAAAACACATGACAGGTGATAAAGAAAAACTTCAATCGTATAGTGCTTTAGAAGAGGAAAGGAATGTCTCATTTGGAAATGACACCCCTGCAGTCATAAAAGGTAAAGGCTCTGTTCTCTTAAAAGAAAATTTCAAAGTTAGGAATGTTATGTATGTTGATGGTTTAAAGCATAATCTGTTGAGTATTAGTCAAATGTGTGATCAAGGAAATGAAGTAGTATTTCGATCAAATGGATGTGTTGTTTGTGAGCTTGATATAGGAGAAACAGTGATAAAAGGCATAAGAACTCCAAATAATTTATACATACTCAAGGGAGGACAACAACAATGCTATCTACGCAAAACTGATGAACACTAGTTATGGCACAGAAGATTGGGGCATCTAAGCTTCCCTCATATAAGGAAAGCATACAATTTCCAGGCTATTCATGATCTTCCTAACATCAGAATTCCAGAAAATACAATATGCAAATCATGTCAATTTGGTAAGAAAACTAGAACACATTTCCCTAAGAAAGAAGGATCAGCTAGTAAGCCGCTTGGACTTGTCCATACTGATTTATGTGGTCCATCAAAGAAAAATTCACCTCGTGGAGAAGAATACTTTATATTGTTCATTGACGACTGTTACAGAATGTGTTGGATAGGATTCTAAAGCATAAATACAAAGCATTTGAAAAGTTCAAAGCCTTCAAAGCTTTGGTTGAAAATGAATTAGATCACAAAATCAAATGTCTCAGATCTAATCGAGGGGAATTTACCTCGGATGAATTCTTCGACCTCTCTGAAGAACATGGAATAAGAAGGGAATTCTATACTGTAAGGACTCCTTAGCAAAATGGAGTGGTAGAAAGGATGAACAAAACTGTTGAACAAATGACTCGTGCTATGCTAGATGAGTCTAGAACTCCTGCAACCTTCTGGGGTGAAGCTGCATTTGTTGCCATCACTATTCTCAACAAAACAAATGTTCGGGTAAACAACACTCAAACTCCTCATGAACTTTGGTATGGTAAGAATCCTACTGTAAAATACTTCAAAGTTTTTGGAAGAAAATGTTACATCGAAAGCACTGATGAAAAACTTGGCAAGTTTGAACCTAGAGCAGATGAAGGCATTCTCCTTGGTTACTCTTCCCGAAGTAAAGGATACAAGTGTTATAATAAAAGACTTGGGAAAATTGTTGAAAGTATTGATGTTGTGGTTAATGAAGCAAAAATCCAAAGCAGGTAAAAATTGAAGAGTGTGAAGAAGATGCGGATTATCCTTCCACATCAAATTAGACTAATGCTGAAGAAGAAGAGACCAATGAAGCACTAGAAGAGCATATAATGTCAGAAGAAAACACTCCATCCATATATGTTTAGAAAAATTATCCAGAGACTCAAATTTTGGGACAGAAAGAGGCAAGTGTGCAGACAAGAAAAACTATTACAGAAGCTTCAAGCTATCTACCATTGCTTTCCTCCATCGTACTGCAAAATGTACATGAAGCATGGAAAGATGAATTTTGGGTCAAGGCTATGAATGAAGAGCTTGGGCAAATTGAAAAGAATAATACTTGGGAATTAGTTCCTAGACCTCATGATAAGAATGTCATAGGAACCAAATGGATATTCAAAAACAAGTTGAATGAAAATGGAGAAGTTATTAGAAACAAGGCCAAACTTGTTTGTAAAGGGTATGCTCAACAAGAAGGTAAGGAATTTGAAGAAACTTTTGCACCTGTTGCTAGACTTGAAGCCATAAGAATGTTCCTTGCTCTTTCTAGCTTTTAGAAGTTCAAAGTATATCAAATGGATGTGAAATTTGCCTTCCTTAATGGATATCTAGAAGAAGAAGTATATATTGAGTGACTAGATGGATTCATCCTTGGAAATGATCCAAAAATTCTATGCAAAATCAGAAAGGCTCTCTATGGTCTAAAACAAGCTCCAAGGGCCTGGTATTATTGTCTTGACAAATACCTTCGTCAACAAGGTTTTTCAAAAGGATCGGCTGATAGCGATCTATATATAAAAATTGACAATGATAAATTGCTAATACTTGTTGTGTATGTTGATGATATTATTTTTGGGAGTAATGAAGAAGTCACGAGTCAAAACTTTGCTTTGGTAATGCAAAAAGAATTTGAAATGTCCCTTCTTGGTGAACTCACATATTTTCTTGGTTTAGAAGTTTAGCAAAATAAAGATGGTATTTTTCTATCACAAACTAAGTACCTCAACCAGATCTTGAAGAAATATGGAATGGAAGATTCTAAACTAGTATGTACTCCTATGGTAACAGGATGCAACCTCAGCGCAAATGTTGAATCAGCTGCAGTTCATCAACCAACCTACAGATCCATGATTCGTACTCTGTTCTATCTAACAGGTACCCAACCACACAACATGCATGCGGTGGGAATAGTTGGAATATTCCAATCAAATCCAAAGGAAGCACACCTTCAAGCAGTCAAAAGGATTTTTAAATATCTTCAAGGGACACAAAACTTTGGTTTATGGTATTCTAAAGATACAGATCTTACACTTGATGGATATACAAATGCAGGTTGGGTAGGAAGCGTGGATGACAAAAATAGCACTAGTGGTGGTGCATTCTTCATGGGTTCCAGATTAGCGTCTTGGTTCAGCAAGAAACAAAGTTCAATTGCATTATCTATAACTGAAGTAGAATATGTGGCTGTTGTATCTTGTTGCACACAACTTCTTTGGATGATGCAAACATTTCAAGACATTCAAATCACATGTACTCCACCCATCTCCATTCTATGTGATAATACAAGTGTAATTAGTATTTCAAATAATCCTGTCATGCATTCCAAGACCAAGCACATACCTAGCAAATACCATTTTCTCCAGGAACAAGTGCTTGAACAAAAGGTCAAATTGGAATATGTTCCCTCCAAGGAACAGTTTGTTGATATATTCACCAAACCACTGCGCAGAGAGACATTTGAATACATCAAACAGAAGCTGGGAGTAGTTTATGCATCTTCTTGCCATTGATTCTTATCTGTTTCAGAGGAAAGTGGTTGTATGTGAGTTTCATGAAATGTATCCACGTACATATGCCAATTTATGTGGATATAGTCTTGTATATGTTGATTTGAAGAATATCAGTGGGACAAACTTAGGATGAAAAGAGTCTGATATGGGTCTGACAATGATCATCTAGCACAGGTTCAGGGGAGCATATACTTCTAATAATGCATTGTTGGCATTATCTTAGAAGATCTTGGTACCATTTCAAAATTGTTTTTGTTTTAGGTAGATCAGGTGTAGAGGGAGATCATGGTTGTTGGTCTGGATGGTGATTGATAGATGCTACTGATAATAGTTGATGATGACTATCTGAGTCTTGTTTTAGATATTATGTCTCTATTTCATATCTATATTTTATTATCAAGGTCATGTAATGACCTATTTTGTTTCCCCACTATTCCTGGGATGGATGATGTAATGTTCTTGTTTTACCATGTATAAATTTTTGGTGTATCCCCACTTGGTTGGGTGGATGAGTCAATCTTGGTATATCCCCTCTTGGTTGGGAGATGGATGTATGTATAAGTCTTTGGTGATAGGAAGGTCATCTATGATGTATAGAGTCATGTTCTTCTTGTAGAACATTTTTTTCAGACCTTGCTTATAGTCAGGGGGAGCATGAACAACTCACTTCAGCATATCAGCAAATTGAGCATGTACTCAGCGAGATCATAACACTTTTTCCTTGATGACAAAGGGGGAGAGTGACTTGGGGTTGCCATCAAGTCCAAAGAGGGGGATTGTTGGCATTATGGCACAGGTTTGGCACTATGACAGAGGTGTTGTCCTTGATGGAAACTGACTCAGATGACAGATCACAGTTTAGGCTCATATAATGAAAGAAAAAGAAGTATACACAAGTTCCCCTTGACCAAGCTGTGTATACACATGGGCTCGCAGACCAAAAAGCGCGTATGCGTATACATGCACTTTCACGCAAGGAAGAGCACGTACATGTTGGAAAGCTTGGGTTTGGTCCATGGTACTTGGTCCTTGGTATTTTGACCCATGGTATTGATCCAAGGTATCTTGACCGAAGTATTGACTGTAGGTATTTGGTCCTAGTTATTGCTTCTAAGTGGTTTTGGACCATGTTATTGAGTAAGGCCTAAGACTATAAAAGGAAAAGGAGATCATTAGGCAAAGGCACTCAAGTATTGACTATCTAATGAAGAGCAAGATCTAGAATACCGGTCATTATGTTATGGTGAATAGCTGGATCTGAATCAAGGAGGAACCTAAGCGCTTGGAGAAGGATAAGTTCTATTGATGGGTCAAGATCTTAAGGCTTGAAGAGAAGTATCTTTATGTGGTTTTGATCTTTTATCTGAATAGTTGGCACATGTCATAATTTGTAAATCTAATGATCTGGGTATAACTGATGTTTGAATAGTTGTAAAGGTTAAATCATCTCTTACAGATCTGTACGCAGGTTCATTACAGCAAGGGCATGTATACACATTGGTTCAACATTTCAAAATAGCATATATGCAGGTTTGTCCTGAGCAAAGTGCGTATGCATGTAGGTTCGACAAATTGAAGTAGCGGACACCTCATAAAATATGTTTTAGCTACTTCTGTCTGCTATTGCAGTGTTCTGGGTTCTGGCTTGGGTTCTGGTTACTATTACTGTGTTCTAGTTACAGCTTTCAGAAAAGTGATTGTTTGATTCAGTTTTGGTTGATACAAAGGAGATTGGTTGATGCAGATAAATTTGATGTTTACTTGATGTTATTGATGGATCCAGTCTGAAAATTTATGAAACGTGGTCTCTGGAAGAAAAGAGAAGGTTGTAGCCTTCTGTAGGTCAACACCTACGTACTAGAACATCAGCTAGTACAAGAGCTAAGGGGCTTGTAGCTCCCTTCCAGGAGAAGTTGGAGAACGAGAGAAGGTTGTAGCCTTCTGCAGGTAGAAGCCTACGTACTGGTATAAGACTGCACCGATACAGAAATATTGTAAAAGTAAGTTTCTTATTAAAAGAAGATAGAGACGAATTGTAGCAGATGGTTTTCACCCACATTGGGTTTCCACCTTATATCTTGTGTTCTTGTGTGTGATTGTCTACTCTATTTTTACTGTACCTAGTTATTGTTATATGGTTCTGATACATAGATTAAAGATCAACATTTGATGAATTAACTAAATTATATGTCTGCAGGATATACGCTAGTTTTCTTAACAATAGTTTCTTATATATGTAAGTTTCATTAATTGAAGTAGCATAAACAAATCTAATTGTGAAAAGAAATATTATTGACTTGCTAATGCTGATTCATCCCCCCCCTCTCAGTATTATTTCCAACAAGTAGTTCAAGGCAAAAACATGTAGATCGAGAGATCCATCTATTAATGCCTAATTTTTCCTTTTGCATCTTCTTTGATAGGCTCACTCGATTGATCTCGTCCTCATGTAGGTTCTCGGATCCTGCATTTGATGTGGACCACTATGACAAAATCTTGGTGCCTTTGTCTCTTTCCTTCTTAATTCTTTCAAATTTGAACCAACCTTTCCTACTTTCACAGGTGCGTTTTCCTTATTTTTCATCTGCTCGAGTCTCAACATTTACGTCTCTGTCGCACTTAGTTTTGTGATGATCTACTTCTGATGGATCTGTCCATTCTTCCTCCACAAGAGTTCCACGAGCCTGCTTTCAAAATACCTCCAAAAAATGAAGGACCCAACACTTGTTACCAATAGCAAAGGGATTTGTTCTCTAATCTAGAAGTCGCTTGTTAATTCCCCTTACTCAGTGCCTTTCATGCTTAGTGTAAAAGAATCACTTAGAACTTAACCTAGACCTTTAGTTAAGGTTGAAGCTTCCATAGTATCCTTATTACTCATTCAAGTAAATTCAAGAATCCATACACTTTGAAGTGATTCAAAGGGATTTCTTCCACCTTTTATTTTGAGTCATACTCTCAATACCCATGTGTGGTTTTGTTTTTATTTCACTAGTTATTTCTAGTCTGAACACACTTTTTGTCACTCTATTCCTAACCATTCCACACACTCTACATATAGTTGTTCACTCCCCCCCACCAACTCGATTACCCTACATGAAAATGTTGGGTCCATCTTGAACTTGGTGGTCAATCAAAAGTCTCGAGATGGTACATTACCCATACCTCAAGAGCAATTCAATATCACTCCCGTTTTTTTCATAATTACTAACAATTGGGTAGTTCAACTAGAAAGTATGAAATCTAGACATTTAATTCAAGGTAAGATATGAAGCTTCTCAATTCCCCCTCATAGATTCCTCTTAGGCATTAGGATGTGTATTCCCCCTCACGGATTCCTCTTAGGCATTGGGATTTGTATTGACTACTCTCTTCTTCATTTTTAAGAAATATATTAAATAAAATGTGTATTATATCTCATAAAGTTTATCGGAATATTAGTCATTTCCAAAAATATAAATATTAATTAAAAATTGCAAAACATGGTGTTTTAAAAAAGGGTTGTTGCAATTGTGATTCAAGCAAACCCACCATAGAGATGACAAATGCAGCACCAAAATTGACACCAACACTACTCACATTGACATCGTCAAAATTTATACTATCAAGACATCAAAAGGATCAATTGTGACCATGGAAACAATAACGATACAATAAGAAGTTAAACCACATGCAACACTCAATCCCACAAATAAAAAGAAAGATAAAATTAGTGGAAAAAACTCTTGTAGCATGTCTTAGTATATATCATTGATGTAAGCCACTTCAATCCAACCACTTGCAATATCGTTCTAACTTCATGTTTTTTAAGATCGTTTGCAAATTCTCATTCAATTTTTCCTATTTAAACGATTTGAAAATCCTTATTCAATATTTTCTATGTTACTATTTTGAATCTTTAAATTAAAGCTACGACTAGAACATAATATATGTATAAACCAATTTTAGATTTAAATAATTATCTTAAATAATACATTTTAATGCATGCTTTTTTCTACTACTACTTTTACATTGTCAAAGATAATTGCTATGAAAAACAATTATAATAACACAAAATATTAAAATAAGTGACGCAATGAAGAATTTAAATTGCATTATAATGTGTTAAATTTTATAAAATAATATTATTATTAAAAAATCATTATCTATAAATTACTCATAATCATATAAGATTATTATAACACTTAAAACAAACATATCACATTAAAAACAAATTAAAAAATTATAGAGAGATTTAAACGACTGCAAATGCTAGGTCAAGTTTTCATTCATCATCGAATGTGATGACGTAACGTTAATCATCTTACATGCTCTCAAACTCTACTTTACGTTGAAAGAAACTACTCTATTACTAACGAAATCATATTTATAATATATAAAAAATATTATTATGTTAATAATATTTATATATATATATTTTATATATATTTTTCTTAAAATGGTTATAACATCAAACCTAAACGTCATCGAAACGAAACCCTACAAACTTTACGAAAAAGCAAGTAAAATTACAATTTTAAATTATAAAAGTAATTACTTTAATACACAAATAATGATGTCATTAAGATGATGCTAAGAAAATTGATGTTGCCTTGGTCAAACGTACATACGCCCACTTTCATTTAAAAACGTGTCACATTGCTCGTCAAGCAGGGCAGCTGGAATTTGACGGGCAAATTTGCTGTCAATGGAATGATTTAGGCGTCAAATAATACAGCTAAAATGTTTTTTTTTTTTTTTTCTGGTCAACTTTTTTTTTAAAATCGTTGCAGAATCCGAGATTTGAAATTCCTACTCCTAGAAAAGGTTAAACCTATTTTAGCTGGAGTTAATAGAAGGATACTGTACTTGGTTCAATGAAGTCAGATTTATCCTATCACATGGAAATATGGAAGTCAACATGCACCATATAGATTTATCAGAAATGTGAATGTTCCGCTTGACAACCTATCAATTTCAAAAGTATCCACCGAATACTTTACCTGGATCGAATGAAGGCAAATTTTTCCTATTAGGGTTTTGAGCACACATGTCCTAATTGTCGTTATCAAAACCTCGTCTCATGGTGATTCCAAAACATCCAAATTCCACAAGTCTGTAGACTACTGTAATGTATCATTAAGCTCAGAAGCTGCATCAAGCTCTTCCAAATTGTCCCGGTGCTTAATTCAATTCTTTTTTCCATTACCCTAACTTTTTTCTAGATTTTGCTGGATTTTGCTAAGATACAATAAACAAAATAAACAAATTATAATATATTAAATAGGGATTTAATATGAACAAAGGGGATCCAATTTTTTTAAATGTAATTTTCTAATATGAATGGGGAGACATAAGGATCCCTAAGCAGGCT
>APFE031246091.1:91582-105370 GCA_000404065.3 Pinus taeda
AAATACATAACAAAATTTCAACAACGACAAACAAACACCTTTACACATTATACTCGACCGTAAAATAAATCTTTATACAAATTAATATTTTTAATAACGACCATCCTTTCAAATGAATATTGATCCTGCTCTAAAAGGTTACGTTAGGCTTTGAAAGCCCGCTGATTCATTCATTCTTTCACACTTTAAACTGCCCGCTTAATTTGTATTGGTACTGCATGCTTTAATTTTCAAATAGAAAAACAATATCAATTCCATTCAATTCTTTTACAAACGGGTCGTTTTTCTTCAACCACTCGACCGTCACATTCTATATATTTTTGGAGTCTGTGTTTATTTGAAATAAAGACAAGTTTGATTGTTAGATTCCCATATTTCCATTCACCATAAAAGTTTATTTTTTGTTTCGATCATGAGCATCACAAATTTGTTTCATGCCATTGCCTTTATAAGTTTGATCTTTTAAAAATTGTCCCATGCCCTTGCCTTTATCGATTTGATTTTTGGTTAACCTATATGGATCTAATTTTTCCTCTAGGATATAAAATCTACGCTGATAGAATGCCCCAGTATCCAAAATAACCATAAATCTGATGGAACTTTTTGTTACCCAAACGTGAGCACTTGGTTACGAGTCCTCTGGTTGGTTGCAGATGGGATGGACTTCTTTCCATGATGGAGTAAGCCAATAAATTTTGTAAAATAATTTATTAAAATGTTTTGTTGTGTTTAGAGCTGTTTTAGTTTTAAGATATGCGAGATGCTTTAAACACGAGATATGGTAGTAAAATATTAAGTCTAAATAATAATTTAATAATAATAAATATAATATTAAATTAATTAAAACGATAAAAAAATAAAATTAATTAAAATAATAATAAAAATAAACCCTAAGGGTTAGTCTAATTGGTCAAGATGGGGCCTTGTCAAATGGGAGGTCACATGATCAATTCCCAAAAGTTTTTGGGGTCAGGTCTTGCAGTAGGCTACGGGGCGTCAAGCCCAGATTTTTCCAGTGGACGTAGTGCCCCTTGTTGACCGAAGGTGTCCGTGAACCACGCGCAAAAAATAATAATAATAATGATAATAATACATTTATTTAAATTTTTTCCAGTGGACGTAGTGCCCCTTGTTGACCGAAGGTGTTCGTGAACCACGCGCAAATAATAATAATAATAATACATTTATTTAAGTTTTATTTTTATTAATAAAATTATAAAAATTATTATTTATGATGTTGGACATAGTAGAGAATGGTGATTGTTCTGTGATCTAGTGTTTCGAATCGAGGAGGTTGTGGAACTTTGTTAGGGGAGGCTTTGGGTCAAGCTCTCATGATTGAGGAAATACCATTGTTGCACGACAAAGATAATGTGATTAGATCTTTCCAAGGACCAGATCAACAACAGATCTTGGAGCTATGCAGATTTTTCGACTGTCACTCTCCCTAAACTCTCGCACTCCTTCTGCGTCCATAGTTGACATGGCGGCAAGTCTAAAGAAGGAGCTCACAGGCATGTTGTCTAATTTTTTTTTCTTTTTCACAAATTAGTAATGCAGTGAGAGTCCTTTTGGTATGGAAGGAGAAATGCCCATGATGATATGGGCTGAAAAGGAACTCCTCACATTTCGATAACCATTAATCTTGTGCGATATGCACCATAGAAGCAAAGCGCGCAGAAAAAATCCTGGTTCTTAGGCCCTTCTAGGATTCCTCCCTTATTCTTTGGACTTTAAATCTATGCAACCTCCCTTATGGTGTAGATCAACAAAAAATTCCTCCCTGTGCTCACTGTCTCGAGCTAGATTGAGGGAGGTGTAATGTCTGTTCCTAAATTATTTTCGAACATGATTTATTTCTACATTTTGGGGGCCAATTTTGGTGAAGACGGGACCCATTTGATTTTTGATAGAATACACAGGAGTTACAGGCAAGTTAATTTTATTTTATTTTGTTTTCTTAATGATATGTGGGGATCACCCACATAAGGAATGCACACTCCCTAAGCCAATGCTTCGAAACAAATGAGATGGAAGAAAGGCTCCACGAAAGTTATGAAATGAAAGAAGCACACTTCATTTGGAAATGTTGTCTTATCGAATTTGTTTTTGTTGCTCGAGTTGTTTAGGAAAAATTTTCCAAGCGGAGAACTCACGCTTTCCTGAGGGCACTTCGAGTGCCACCCTAGAGAGGTTCATCCACTATCATCCTAAGGAGATTTGTAGAGACGTTTCCAGCATCTGTGTTTAGTTCGCCCTAACAGTGTGTATTTCTGGAGGACGTAATAGTGGATATAGTGTGGCCATTGCAACATTCTTCTAGAGGGCTATTTTCGGGAGAAATTAGGAGAAGAAGAATCAATAGATTTGTTGGCTATTGGGTCAGTTTGAGGGTTGGAAGTGGCAGCAATATTCAGGAATGGTTTTGTAGACTCTATAGCCAGCGAGAAGAGACAAATTGGGCATACATAGGAGTTAGATTTTCAACGATTTGGGCTATTTCTTGCTGGGAGAAATAAGGGAAGTATTGGTGGAGTTGATTGCTACATTTCAAGAGTGTTCGGGGAAGTTTTTAATTTTGGTTTGACAGACAGCTTACTTCAACAACTATTAGAAAGCATAGGGATTTTGGGGCTCGATTTTGGAAGGTCAAAATAAAGCCAAACCACTTTTCGGTTTTCTTGGGTTTTTCCTGAGAATCCTAGATATAAATTTGAAAAACAATTTAAGCACTAGAGGTGGGGTTTTCAGCCATATCATGGAAAGAGATAGTGTAGAATTTCTCGGGATTGCATAGTGCCTTTGGGGGTCGATTTTGGGAGGTCAAAATCAAGCCAAACCATTTCTGGGTTTTTGTGGGTTTTGCTTGGGGAGTCTAGATATAAATTTTTAGATTTTGCTAAGCAATGGAGGTGGGTTTTTCAACCATTTAATTTTAGCATACAATGCATAATTGTTGGGAACTGTGCAATGGAGTAGTTGATTAGTTGATTGTAGCCATGGGTGTTTGTTTCTTCACCTAGGATTTTCTCTGCTCACCTTTAAGGCAAGACCATGTTCATTCCTTCCATATTTTTTATTCTTACAACAATTTATAATAAAATGGCTTAGTTGCTTCCATATTTATGATAGTTATGGGTGTTTTCTAATTGTTTTGAAATTTCCGTGGTGAAAATTGTTATTTTCTTCCATATCACTATTTTTCCTATTTTCAAACATTATAGTAGGGACAAGCTGAATTAGGAGGAATTCCATATTTTTATTAAGACCTTAAATGGAAGTTCTTCCCCTTTCTAGGTCAAGGGTTTGGACTCATTAGAATCTTTGAAACAAAAAATTGAGAGTGAGCTAGGATATCTAGAAAATATACAATACCTTCTTTTTGAAGGAAAAAACCCTAAGATCCAATAGAGTTGTAAAATATACTATTTCAAGAAGCTCCACTATAATCTTGAATCTGAGGTTGCAAGGGGTGTCTCGGGATTAGGGAACCGAGTGGGAATAGTCTCCTATAAAAATGTGGCACAAGGGAAGGGCTCAAACCTATCAGAATCACCATAGTACAACCCTAGACCTTATATTGTGGACTAACTACAACAAAATATTGCCATCGAGGTAAATCTAAACAAGGTAAACCAACTATTATTTGTTCTCTAATCTGGGGCTATGATTTTCATATTCAATGGGTTTTGGCCCAAATATAATGCTCTAGACCAATGTCTCTTCACATCCTAGACCAAAAATTGTAATATCTATATTTTCTCCAAAGGATGATTTATTGCTCAATTCGATACTCATAATGATATGGAGAGAGCAATGAAATATGGGCCCTAGTTCCGGGGAAGAGATGGGCTCTTCATTACCGGCTTGTTTCCTAGATTTTGATTCTACAAAAAAGGAGTTAACAAAAATGCCAGTATGGGTGAGGCTACCAAATCCCCTCTATATTTTTGGATTTTTAAGGTCCTTGAAGATATTGGAAATACATTGTAGTCTTTTCAAAAGATCGACTCTAAAAGAATGGAGAAAGGGTTATTCACCTTTGCGAGGATCTAGGTAGAAACAAACTTAAGTAAAGGTCTTCTTTATCACATTCAGCTGAAACATAAAACATTTAGTGTACCCAAATGCTAGATAGTAAATATATGACATTTAGATGCACATTATGTTTCCAAACAAGACACCTCGAGGACATATGCCCAAAAGAAGAAGAAAAACACCAAAAGAAGAGAAAAGGGTAGGTCCGCAAAACAAAAGGATGCCAACATTTTGATCCCTTCAATAAAAGGAGGACGAAGAGGAAGTAACAAATTATCCATATAACGAAAAAGAAGATAGAAGTCACATACAATCTAGAACTACATCCCAATCACAAATCAATATAGAACTAGAACTGACCCATGAACTAGAACAATTGAAAATTGTGGCACATAAAGAGGATGGAACGATGGGCTCAAAGAGGGTTCATGTGTCGGAAACTTATAATTCAAATTAAGAACTCCCATCAGAGACAACAAGGAGTGACATGGCAATAGGACCAGTTCAGTCCGCCATAGGTGAATGGCAGAATGTACGAAGAATGAAAAGGAAGAAAGAGAAGTTAAACAATTACTATAATACTTGGCTTCTCTTAGTCTTTTGTACTTTTTATTTTCATATGTAGGTAAGTTGATCGACTACCATTACTAAATGTTGATAGCATGTACAAAATGTAATTTTATTCCTTTCCAAAAAGTTGAATAAAATTTACAAGTTTTTTCCTTTAAAAAGAAAATTACAAAAAAATGAAAAAATACTAATACTATGCAAATTAACATTAAGAGTTAATATAACAAATGATTATAATGTACAATATCATATTTCCAAATGTTAGGTTTTAAATTTAATTAATAACATATAAATTCGGAAAATGTAAATATAGGTATGTGTGTTTGATTATATAATATTATAATAATATCAGTATATATATTTTATGTGTGTGATATATATATATATATTATTATATTTATATATTATTATTTCATTTTACAGTTTTAAATCTTAAATTAACTATAATTTATTAATCATAACCATGATATTTCAAACTTTATATTTAAATCTAATTAATAATATATAGTTTTTTTTATATTTTTGTGAAGTAAATGATTTATATTGTCTAAAAACAAAAGAGTACATTTTAAGCGATCACTGGGAAGATTGAAAGAGACTAGAATTTCAACCTTTTTGAAAGTGCAAAAGACAAGACTCTACCTATAAGTTTCAAAAAACGAAAAATATATGCTAGAAGCAAGACCTCCCAAGCCCCTTTCAGACTAAGAATTACAAAGCTGAAACATAGAAAGATAAGGAAAGGAAAATAAGAGACAATTAAGAGGAATTATCTAAGTTTGTGGCTTCACAAGGTATGGGCTTCTTGTTGCTACCTAGACAACAACTTCGTTTAGGATGGATGCCTATATGTTTGTTGATGCATCCCAACCTATAATGCAGACCTATCATTTTTCGCTGCATGTGATCCAAAGAGAGAAGAATGTTTTCCTTGTTGTCATTCCTATCAACCAAGACCTTTCCTAGAAGGTAGTTGAGGTGCTAATAAATCTCCACTGCATATATGTAATGACTATAATGTCCACGTGTGTACTAGAATCACGGACCCAGTATGTTCTTACTAATACTATATTATTTGTGAGGGTACTTCTCTAGTTTTTCAATTCTCATTCAACTTGAGATATTTCCTCTTAGACAAGTTTAAGGATGAGCTCTCTAAACCATACGACAAATTTTTCAACCCTCACATGCATGTGAGTGTGCCCTCATTCCTAATAATATGTTTCCCCATAGTGAACCCTAGATATTTGACGTGGCATATTAATTTTAATAAATGAGATACATACCTAATGGAAGATATGGGCTCCCCTAGGCCTAACAGTAGGCCTGAAGTGGCATATTGATAAACCCTTGAGAAATGTAGTCGCCATGGATATCCCTATAAACTATAAGAAGCCATGTAACCTTCTCTAGAAACCATATATTAGAATGCTTAAGATGGGGGAAAGACTCATTGTCATGAGAAAATCTATTTCATTTTCATTTACTTGTAAGACAAGATGTCACCAAAGAAAAACTAATGAGGAATTAAGATATTTCACAAATAGAGATTTTTCCAACTTAAACTAACTGCTACTAAGACCCTTTGCATACTAAACATTGGACCAAACTTGGAGAGATTGTCGATTTAGAGTCTGAATGGAGAAATTTTCTTCCAAACATTGCGGAGGTGTGAAAATTTCCTCGAAATTCCAGCAACTAAAAATTTGTTCTTCTAACTGATTAATTATGTAGTTTACTTACTACGAAAAACAAAAAATAAATCACACTGCAATTATTATTGAATAAAAATGTTTTGGAAATAAAATAGGAATTGAGAAATATAGATGCACACACGCATAAAAATTTGACACCATTAGTTTTGTAAAATTGTCCTCGGAAAAACCCAATGTCAGAAAACCAATGCAACATATGCGTTTTTTTATTATTATGCAGCAGTGAAAATATGAGTACAATCTATGGATTTCCAACTGGCTATCCAATCAACAAATATCTAACAAAAATATTAGAGATAAAATTCTCTCTCTCTCTACAAGCAATTCTGCGCTGCTTTGCTCAGAATTTTTGGTTGTCCAAATTCTTGCATAGGCCCTCTGTGTAGTCTCTTCACTGCCTCTTGCATGTGTGGCCCTTTTCAGGATTTTATCAAGTTATCTAACCTGCCTCTATTTTTGGAAGTGACTCCATAGCCCTCTGGAAAATTTTCTTGATCTGTGGAAGTTGAATCAACCTCCCACTTAGAAAAATTGAACTACTCACTAAAGAATCTATGCAGTCCCTACGCAACATCACAATGGAATAATTTTGTCACTTGTTGTTGCCTCTTCGGCATTGCAATCTCCTCCAGAATCATTGTCTATTCCCCTCACTGACTCTACTTCCCCTTTGGCTCAAACTCCTCTTCCCTGTTGAGTTACTATTATTGGATAGCTCGATCTGCCAAGGAAATCGATTTCTCAAGTGTGTGTATCTCCAACCTCATCAAATTCCTTTTATAATATATTGTTGGCTCTTCAATGACCATGATTATTCAATGCCTAAGATCATTTCTAAGTCAATCCATGTGATTTTCTAGAGAAATCTCAGCTTTCTCAATTATTTCTTGTTAATTAATTAATAACTTCCCCTAAGTTAGACTTAGGAAATATTTAATTACTGACTAATTAGCTTAAGTGAGCCATCTATAGGTGTTTTCTCCTCAAACATTTTATAGGTTCTGGAGCTCTTATGTTTCTAAGCCTCCCTAACAAAAATCGAGACTAGAACACCTATCTGATGCTACCAAACCATAAAAAACAAACACTCCGTCTTAGCAAGGAAGGTGTTCTAGATGATCTCATAACATCCTCCCATACACACTACTGACATGTCACGATTGTGAGAACTACCACTACCCACCAACTAATGCACAAATTTGATTCATCTACCACTCTGAGTTGAACCAGTCTGTGTCTGCGCTACTACTGAAACTACAATGTACCTCTTATACTATTGCCAACACTTCTTTTCTCTACAATTGACAATAAATGTCTGAATAAACGGTTCCATTGGAGTCGCTCTCTGGCTACGTCCTAAGTCTTTGAATTCTACTAGGCTCTGCACTGTCCACTAAGTAACCATTTTCACTGCAACTAGCACTGCACATTTCCCTCAATATGTGACTACACCATCCTAAACATCGGGTCATATACTACTAAATATTGTGGGCCCCTATAGCAAGGTTATTGATCCAAGAAGAAACACCTTCTTGATGGTAAACATATATATGATACTCAACACCTATCTGATGCTACCCTCAAAGGATCTTTCCCAGTTTTCTGCAACTTGAGAGGTTAGAGCTCAATGTCTCCCCAACTCTTTTCTGGAGGTATAAATGTATACAAAGTGAAGTGTTCCTCCAAGCTAGAGGACAACTGATCAATCTCTATTGAAGTTTCTACCTACCCCTACTTGTCCTTCTTCCACTGAGTAGTGTAGTGACCGAACTCACCACACCTAAAGCATTTGATCTTCGGCAAATCCTTCTTCTTATTTTTTCTTTCCTGTGATCCACGTGCTACACTAGTACCTTTATTTTCCTTTCCCTTTTATGCAAGGGATACGTTCTCCTTCACCTTCCCACTCTTTGATCCTCTACTGTTGCCACTGAGACTACTCTTGACAAGAGCAAGTCGCATCTCCTCTTGCATGATGTTTGCCCACAACTGATCCCATCCAAGGAAAATTTGAAGGATGGAAATTTATCTTAAATTTTAGAAACTTTGGTGAACCTTACGAGTCCCTAATATGTAGGGTATAAAAAATTTGGTGCTTTTTTTAAAGATATCCAAATTTCTATTGAATTTATATATAATCTCTATAAAATTTTAGTGATTTTTAGGATAACAAAATTTTATACTATAAAATTTTAGTGAATCACTTTAGAAAAAAATGAAATTGGAAAATCTTATTTTTGGAAAAACCATGGAAAATTAGCCCGCTTACGAATATTAGCCCCTAGAATTTCCCATGATCCCATCAAGGTAGCTAATCTCATCGAACTATGTCCTAGATGAAAGTAGCTCGCTCCTCAATGAAAACTGTTTATAGCTATATGCACGAGTTCAACTTTGTGCGGTGTCTCTCCAACTATGGAAAGCTCATTTTAGATATCCTGAATTTTGGTGAGGTAGGGGTTGACTCACTCTCTTCTACATCCTTGTTTTCCTCATCTTTTCCTTCAATAAAATCTTCTAATTCCTGGAAGTATTTTTTTATAGCGCCACAAGAGAATCCCACATAACCTTAGTTGTATTCTTGGTGGTTATGTGTGAGACTACATTATCTTTCACTCCATTAAGGATCAAGGCTTGGCCATCTCTTTATTGTAGTTCTCTAGCTACTGTGGGTGTGTCGGTATTGCAACAAATCTCTCTACATACATCCCTAAACCATGATCATCTAGTAGGAAAGACATTTTGGCTTTCCAGATATAATAGATTGAGGCTCCATCTACCATATACTGATCTCAAAGCCCTGTTGATGATAATTTCTGCAAAACATACAACTGGGAAAATACACAGGAATATCCTCCTCTCCGGCTTGGGTACATGCTCTATAATTCGCACTTCCTTCTAGAATGCGTAATATTTCCTGCTGGTTCTGCCTTTCCAATTGGAAATTTTGGATTTCCTTCAAGATTAAAACTAGAATCACTCTAAGGAAAATTCCTCAGTGTGTTCAATTTCTCATCCACCTTGCATTGATTCTGCTATGCGAAACTACCAATAATAAACTGTGCCCAGATCTTCCTATGAATTCACTAATATTTTTTACCATAATTTCTTCCTAACTTCACCACTACCTGCAAGAACTACTACTAGGCTTTCCAAATTTTCCTACCACACGTACTGGAAAATCGACCACTCTGCCCAACAATTTGAACTGTTTGGCTGGTTATGTGCAAATATGCAAATTTTGTGTTGTTTCTCCCTCTGAATTGTGAATTTATCCCTATTTGTCTCTGAGGCAATAATCTATCAAACTTCTATAATACCATGTGAAAATTCCCTCGAAATTGCAGCAACTAGAAATTTATGATTCTACTTGATTAATTATGTAGTTTGTTTTCTATGACAAACAACAAATAAATCACACTACAATTCTTCACAAATAAAAGTGTTGCATAAATAAAACTAGAACTAAGAAATATATATGCACACACACATAAAACATTGACACGGTTATATTTGGAAAATTTTCCCCGGAAAAACCCAATGCAGGAAGAACGGTACAAGAGAGGATGATTTTATTATTATACAGTGATGAAAATATGAGTACAATCTATGGAATTCCAAATAGCTATCCAATCAGAAAATATTAGACAAAAATATTAGAGAGAAGATTTTCTCTCTCTGCAAGGAATTCCGACATTGCTCTACTAAAGAATTTTGGTCATCCAAACCCTTGTGTAATCCCTCTCCATAGTCCATGCATTTCCCCTTGCACATGTGGCTTTATTCAACCTTTAATTAAGTTTTCTTGCATGTCTTTGCTATTGGAAGTGACTCTTCAACCCTTTGGAATACTTTCCCGCCCTCAAGAAGTTGAATCGACCTCTCTCTAAGCTAAATCGAACTGCTCATTGAAGCGTCCACGTAGTCCCTGCACAACTTCATTATGGAATACTTTGTCACTTGTTGCTACCTCTTCCGAATTGGAATCTCCTCCAGAATCAGTATCTTTTCCCCTCACTCACTCTACTTCCCCACTACCTCAAACTCCCGTTCCCTGCTATGATGTTGCTGCTGGATAGTGCTTGATCTACCAATTCAATATCTTTAGTGTGTGTATCTCCAACCCCATCAACCTTCTCTTATAATCTCTTGTTAGCTAACCAATGACCATGATTAAATCCTCATCAATGGCTAAGATCATCTATGATTCGATCCATGTGAGTCTCTAGAGAAATATAACCTTTCTCAATTAAATATTGTTAATTAATCACTTTTCCAAAGTTAAACTTAGGAAATATTTAATTATGACTAATTAACTTAATTGAGCCATCTCTATGTGTTTTCTCATGAAACTTTGTCTGGGTTCTGGAGCTCTTGTGTTTCTAAGCCTCTTTGACTAAATTTGAGACTATAACATATGTTTGATGTTACGAAACCATCAAAAACTAACATAAGGCACAGTAAAGACTCCCAATAGTTCATTGAAGAAATTAGAGACCATGGGAGTAACTAAAACAACATCAACTAGCTTACCTTTGTTGGGAATAGTACTGAGGGGGGGCTGAATCAATATTATCAAACTAATAATTTTTCATTTCCATAATCAGATTCATATACACTACTTCAGTTAGGGGAACTCGCATGTACATGCAATAGTGTTTAGAGAAACTAGCGTATTTCCAGTAAACTTATGATTCAGTTAATTCATCATATATTGATTTTTAATCATTGCATCAAAACCGTATATAAATAGTAAGTAGGTGAAATTAAAAGAAATAACAAATCATCACACATGAAATGCACATGAACACCAAGACATAAGGTGGAAACCCAATATGGGTGAAAACCACTTGCTGCAATCGTCTCTGTCTTCTTTTAATAATAAGAGAATTATGTTTACAATTTTTGTACTGATGCATTCTTATACCCGTACACAACCTTCTACCTACAGAAGGCTACAACCTTCTCTTGTTGTCCAGCTTCTACAGGAAGGGAGCTACAACCCCCTAGCTCTTGTACTAACAGATATGTTTACTAGTATGTAGGTGCCAGGCTACAGAAGGCTACAACCTTCTCTTTTCTTCTAGGGACCACGTTTCATAAATTTTTAGACTAGATCCATCAACAACATCATTCAATCATCTGCATCAAGCAATCTCCTTTTGAGCCAACCATAACCGAAACAATCAATCACTCCATCATTCTGATCATTTTGAATGTTGTCGCCAGAATATAGTAACGAGAAACCAAGCCAGAACCCAGAACACTGCAACAATATACAACAGCAACTAAAACATATCTTATAAGGTATACGCTAATTTCTTGTGCCGATCCTGCGTGTATATGTGCTTTCCTCAAAGCCAACCAATGTATACATCTGCAAATATTAATTCATAATTCTCCAGCTATACCAGAATTCAGTTATACCCAAATCATATCATTTACAGAATAATATATGCGTCAGTATTCAGATCTAGAATATTCATGAGCAAAAACACATAATGATAGTTCACTTTATGTCTTAAGATCACGATCCATCATTAGATCTTATCCTCCATCAACCACTAAGGTTCCTCCTTGGTTCAGATCCAACAATGCATCATAACCCAATAACCTGCATACTAGATCTTACTCTTCATTAGATATTCAATACTTGAGTACCATGGCCTAATGATCTTCTCCTCATTTTATAGTTTTAGTCCTTTCTCAGTACCGTGGTCCATAACCACTTATAACTAATACCTTGGACCATATACCTGGGGTCAATACCTTGGACCTGATACCATGGACCAATACCTTGGATCAAAATACCATGGACCAAATACTTTGGACCAAACATTTATTTTTCCAAGGTATATGTCCTTTCCCTTTTGTGAAAGTGCATGTGTACATATACACGACTTGTATACAATGAACCCATGTGTATACGCGGCTTGGTCAGTGGTGAACCTATGTATAACTCTCTTTCTTCATTCTGTGTAGTCTAATCTGTAGCTCTATGTTGTTAGCTTGTAGTACTGTGATTTGTCATCTGAGTGAGTTGCTTTCTAAACTGATTCCTTGAAGTTTCCCTACATTTCATCACTTTTTTAAATACTCCTGTCATGCATTCTGTCACATCTGATATCTCTCATGTAGATTCATCTAGTTACCCTATACAAGAGAGTTGTTCTGCTACAAGTGGTTTGCCATCAAGTACAACACATACATCATAATGCCAACAATCTCCCCCTTTGGACTTGATGGCAACAACCACATGAAGTCACTCTCCCCCTTTAACGTCAAGGGAAAAGGATCATGCTCCCCCTAAGTGCATGCTAAATTCTTTGATATGCTTAAGTGTTGATTGAACTCCCATGAGCGAGTCCATGCTCCCCATGCTCCCCCTGAACATAATAAAAAACTGCAAAAATATGTTCTAAAAGAAGAACATCACTCTATACATACATCACAAATTACCTTCATATCACCAATGATTCATACATGCATCCATCTCCCAACCAAGTGGGGATATATCATTTTTGACTCATCCACCCAACCAAGTGAGAATATATCAATTGTTTATACAAGTCAACAACAAGAAACATTACATCATTCATCCCATGCATAATGGGGTTACAAATTAGGTCCTTTCATGATCGCTACATTAAACGATATGCATGACATATATAACAGAGACCAAATTTCCTAAACAAGACCATGATAGTCATCACCAACTATCATCAACAGCATTTGTCAACAACATCCAGACATATAACCTACAATAAAATTATCTTGACCAACTAACAATCAGTAGAAAGATGTATCATTTAGCCACATAAGCATCATCACCGAGGACTTCTAACCATAATGCCAACAATGCATTATTCGAAGCATATGCTCCCCCTGAACCTATTCCATCTATTCACTATCATATCTGATCATGCATATATCAGCAAGAAGTATCAAGGCATCATCATCAATCAAATATACATTAACTTAACCTACGAGGATCAAAAGAACTTCTAAATAACATCCTATGAGTACCAACACATTTCCACACATCATCAGCAGATCGTAACCATCATTAAACATATAAAATAATTGTCTAAACCATATCAGACCCTTTTTCTCGAGTTTGTCCCATTTCTTTTCTTCAAACCAACATATACACAACTGTGTCCAAAGAAACTTGCATATGTACACAACTGAACTTCAAGAAACTCGCGTATAACCACCTTTCCCTGAAAAATATGATTTAACAGCAGGATGAAGCAGAAACTACTCTGAGCTTTTGTTTGAGATATTCAAATGTCTCTCTGGGTATTGGTTTAGTGAATATATCAACAACCTATTGTTTGGAGGGAACATACTCCAATTTGACCTTTTGTTCAAGCACTTGTTCATGTAGAAAATGATATTTGATGGGTATGTTCTCGGTCTTGGAGTGCATCACTGGATTCTTTGAAATACTGATCGCACTTGT
>APFE031246097.1:0-25375 GCA_000404065.3 Pinus taeda
AATAGACTTTGCGCCAAAAATAGCCTGCGGGCACACTTAGTGAAGGCGACTTCTTTTCACTAAGCTCCATCATCTTGTTGCATTTTCAGAAATATACACATTTTCTTAACCAACAAATAAATGATATGATGTCATATCAATCAAAAAGGGAATCCGAAGGCTCACACCTCCACCCTCAAAGTAATACGAGGATTCACCTCCTTACCAGGAAGTCCAGAGTCCACTACAAAGTCAAATCTGCATCCAATGTCTAGTGCTATAATCCCATGCCACTTTTCCTCTCAGCAAATAGTTACCAACTCATTGTTCCAAGGCGCACTCCCAATGTGCATCAGATTCCATATGGCAATGCTAATGACCAAAACAAATCCATCCATGACCTTCCCTTCTCTGCTACACAGTCCCTCGGGAATCTGGTCAGCCCTTCTGTGTAGTCACTCACCTTCCAAGTTCCACTGGCACCCCCATCCCGGGCAGTCCATCCTATGGAAAGGCTTCCTCGCATCAGAAGATGCAAAAACCAAGGCATATAGCTGCGTCAACACATCATACCGGTCATATCATGTTGTGGTGAAATAAAATTATGAGTGCGGACACAAACAATTCCTCTAGCCCGATAATGGGTCTAGCCACAACTGATACATTCGATGGAAGACTTCCTTAGGTTAGGACCAATTGAGAGGGCCTACCTCTTAGTACGCTTATCCCGTTTGATGATGTCCTTCCTTGCTCGCTCCAACTAACTCTCGTTTCCTTCTTCAAACACCTGAAACAAGTAAACAATAGAAAGAAACAATCATGATAATAGACAAATTGTAATTCAAACTACTTAACAAGTGAAGAAACATTAAGCCATGAACATGTAAGATGACACATCATGTAGAAAATCAATCGATAACTGCATATATATTGATTCAAGAAGAGATTACAACCATTATCTTGATGTTGTCGTTCTCCTCGGACAAAACCAAGTTCCCACACACTTCTGCTAGCATTCCATGATGGCCTCAACAATAATAGTTTTAAGGCTCTTCCCTTTAGGCTTCACACTAAACCAAACTCACACTTCTCCCTCACACAACTAGAGAGCTATAGCTATGAATAGCTCGACGTTTACTGCAAACTTAATTAGCACTATGTTGGGAATGGGATCCCCCAAGGACAGTTTTAGGTCTAAAAGCCCATGTTTTGGTCAAATTTTGTAATAAACATGTAAAGACTCCACATTTTGTGGTCGCGGAGCATGAAGGTGTCATGTGTCATAAAGGGTAGTCACCCTTAGTTTTGTAAAGTAAAGTTAGTTGTAAGATATCTACCCATGGTCCGCAGACCATGGGATTGTATAAAAAGAGCTAAGCTCTAAGTAGTTTTAGAGTCATCAATGTAATGAAGAAGATAGTCATAGCTCTGAAGTAAGAAGTCTAAGTTTCAGGTCGTAGCGTAGTTAAAGGCTCTGTAGTTGAGTGCATAGAGGCCTAGGGTAGAAGTCTGCAGTTGAGTGCGTGGACCCCTACAGTTGTGTACACAATGTGGATAGAGTCTATAATCACTTGGGATATATCAATACAGAGAAATATTCTGCAATTTCTATGTCTTCGTTCTGTTGATGCATCTTGATATGTTATGTATGAATTTCATTTATAATGCTTATATGATGCACAAATGTATGTAATTACATTGGTCAAGCGATCTCAAGTAAGAACATCTGTTTACACGGTGTTAACTATAATCATTCAATAAGATAAGCAAGTCACTTAGACTAATTTAGGAATCTGCATGGTATGCTGTCATAGCCGTGCGAAAGTACCTGAGCCATAGGTCAGAGCTGCATGAAGGTTGATCGTACCCTTTCGCAGAGTATTGAACGAAGGAATAAAGGGCTCATCGGGAAAGTCCTAGAGCGAAGTGACCTACGCAAAGGGACGAATAAAGGGAATAAACTGACATCACGACCATCTCAGGGTGTGGAAACTTGGTTCCACCTTCCCCCCATATTGCTTCGGGTGAGACTTCGATCCGTGCTCCACGGGATGATGTCGAAAGGGCCAGTAGTATAGGGATTTGTTTGGCTAATTAATGCTGAACCTGGGCCAAGTCCCAACAAGCCAACAAATGGTTCCATTTCTGGGACCAGAATATGCATAAGAGATGTGTGATGTTGTGTCACTGGAATCCAACAAAGTGATCCGAATTGGATCCATAGAAGACTGTCAAAGAATCATGACTGTATCAGGGTGAACAAATCTGTAAAGAATTTTGAAACAGTGATCAAAATCACCCTGAACCAGTGGCATTGACATCCAACGTGGAACAACGAGGACCTTGGTCAAAGCGCACTGACCAAGGTCCATGGAGACCACGCAGGAGGACAAAGTAGCCCTTGGGAGCCCCGGAATGGGAAAAGGAGGTGATTTTCACTAGACAAATAGGGCCAAAATGGAGGAAGCCCAAGCACTCCATCGGGATCCAGAAAACCGTAGGCTGAAAAGGTAAAAGTGCTAAACTTACAAACAGCGAGACCTGTGCTCTGGAAACGGCGGTTTTTATTGGGGCGCCCTTGAACGGTAAGAGGTTTTGGACAAGAGAAGAGCGATCCCATACATCAATCAACGCATGGCAGGTGGAGGTGAGAGAGAACTGTCATTGATCGCGCGCTATCGGTCGAGCAAGTCAACCGCGCGAAACGTGTGTATGGCGTTGGATCTGGGAGGCTCAAATCGGATGGCTGAGATTGCGCCCGATGGAAGAAGCGGAATCGACAGGGAATTATGTCGCGTTTTAGAGGGGATTTGAAATTGGTTTGACTGCCATGGTGGAGGAAGAATGCATCCATGACGTAACTAAAGAAACGAACTAACGAAGCATGCTGGCGCCATTTAGAGGAAGATAAGTGGCAACTCCCTGAGTGTTCATGATGATGCCAAACCAGGAACTCCAAGCGCAGCTACAGAAGATGAAGAGACAGAGGTGGAAGAGGAACTGAACAAGCGTAGAGTTCGAATGCCTAAAGCCATGAATAAAGACAGTCAAATAGAGAGAAGAAAAAAGAGAGACAGAAGTTGAGAGACGGAGAAGCGGAACAGTGAACCTAGAGAGGAGGACTGAACACAAAGAACAGTAAAGCAAAGTAGAAGAGACAAAGGGCCGAGCTATCTAGAGGTAGCATCAAGCACCAGAGATCTTGAAGATTCATGCCTTCCCATAGAGGAATCTGTCTGGGCTGAGCACCACATTGAGCTCTCCCCTGTAGACCAGAAGGTCATAGAGCTGGTAGGAAGAAGATGAGTCTGTGTACTCCAGTGGCTTGGGGAATCCAAGGACCACCCTGCCAAGCAAAGCTTGCTTCAGGAGAACTCACATTGAGTCCCTGTATTGTAATTTCTCTACTTAAAGGCACAATAAAATAAGGCCACCACTGAAAGCTGGATCGAAGATGTAGCCCTGGAGAATAGGGTGAACTCCTTATTAAAAATTTCTTGTGTCTTTATGTATGCTTAATGTATTTCTCTGTTGTCTTTCCATTATATTATCTGTGTATTGGAAATCTG
This sequence comes from Pinus taeda, assembly GCA_000404065.3. Lineage (NCBI taxonomy): Eukaryota > Viridiplantae > Streptophyta > Pinopsida > Pinales > Pinaceae > Pinus > Pinus taeda. Next base: position 3,549 of record APFE031246097.1, read on the forward strand.
ATCGATCCGTTGCTACAATAATACAACAGAGAAATACCTTCACACACACTAGCACATGAGTCTGTAATACCTTAATTCATTAAATCTTTAACTGATGTCACTCATAGGGTGAATATCAGATCAAGTGGTATCAGAGCTCTAGGTTGTAAGGTTAGAAAAGCTTGTGTTGGTTTAAGCTATGAATGCTCACAAGATCAAAGCTAAAATTAAGAGAAGGAGAGTTGGTGGAAACTAATCCTGAAATTGGGAGAGTCTATTCTCGAAAGACAATGTCAGAAGAAGGTTCTGTAGGGCTAGACCCTCAATTCATAGAGAGTTTCCTAGATACAAGGTCTATGGTTGAAGAAATGTACAGAGACTTTAGAAAGCAAAAGGTGGAAGATGCATCAGGCTCTAGGCAAGAGAAAGAAGAAGATGAGTCTCACTTCCATGACAACTCCAAAGGAAAGGGGAAAGAGGAAAACATTCTCAAACCTCCTAATAGCCCTGTGCATAATAAGAAAGCATCTTTGATTAAGTTATATGTTAAATTTGATTTGCCTATATATGATGGATAGCTAAATGCTGAAAAAATGGACAATTGGATTAGACAAATTAATGTGTATTGCAAGGTACAGAACATAAACTCTGAAAAGAGTAAGATTCAGCTGGCAAGCCTACGCCTAGGAGGCATTGCCTTGGTTTGGTGGGAAGGCATAACCCAAGTTGATATGGAAAGACATGGTAAGACCATCTCTGTCTGGAGTGACTTTGTTTCTGCAATCAAAAAATAGTTCTATCCATTGGCATACATGCAACAAGCCATGATGAGTTGGCAAACTCTTCGGAAGTTGAAAGCGCAAAGTGTGCAAGGGTATACTCAAGAATTTAGAAAGAGAGCATTGATATTGGGTATCTCATTAGACTCACCAGAGACTCTTTTGAAGTGCATTGGTGGTCTACACAGCTACATGAGGCATACCATCCTCATGTTTAATCCCACTAGTATAGATGAGGTATCTGTACAAGCTACTCATCTAGAGGCTAGAGGAAAGAATGGTAATCTAGAAGTTAGGGGACCATCCCAACCCACTATAAACAAGAGCAAGGAGAAAAGAAATAGAAGTGGAAAGAAAGGAAGGCTAACATTGCACAGAAAGCCAAAGCTTCATGCACCCACTATAAAAAGGAGGAGCATGATGATGAGCATTGTTGGATTCTGCATCCAGAGCTGAGACCTAAGAAGTCTGAGTGCAAGACGAAGAAGACAGTTGCAACTATTCAGAAAGATTTGGGGTCAGACTCAGGAGATGAAACAACTATAACAACCACAGGTATAAAAGGTTGTCTTCTTTAGAGAATGCTGAAATGAAGAAGCAGGTGTAGGAGTTGCTCGAGAAGGGCTTCATCAGGCCTAGCACATCACCATGTGGGTCACCAATCGTTTGGTGAGAAAGAAAGATGGCTCTTGGAGAATGTGCATGGATTACCAAGCACTGAATAAGATAAAGATCAAGAATCGTTATCCTCTTCCTCGCATAGATGATCTTCTATATCAATTAAAGGAAGTTGTTTATTTCACCAAGTTGGATTTGCACAATGGATACCATCAGGTCAGAGTTGTAGAGAAAGATGCATGGAAGGCTATTTTCAAAATGAAGCAGGGATTGTATGAATGGCTGGTTATGCCTTTTTGCTTAATTAATGCTCCTGCTACTTTCATGATATTAATGAATGATGTACTCAGACCTTTTCTTGATGATTTTGTTATTGTGTATTTGGATGACATTCTGATTTTTAGTAAAACGTGGGAAGAACATTTAAAGCATGTTAAGCAGAGATTAGATGTTTTGAAAAGAGAAAAAATTTATGTTAAACTCTCAAAATGTGAATTTGGAAAAACATCTCTAAAATACTTGGGTCATATAGTAGGGGGAGGTGAATTGAAAATAGATCCCTCTAAAGTGGCAGTCATTGTGAACTGGCCGAAACCCAGGTCTACTATAGAAGTGAGAAGATTCTTAGGAGCAGCACAATATTGGAGGAAGTTCATTTCTAACTTCTCCTCAATTGCAGCTCCCTTACATGCTTTAACGGGATTGAATAAGGTGTTTCAGTGGGGAGGCAAACATCAGAAAGCCTTCAACACCTTGAAATAGAAAATAAGTACAACACCTGTACTAGCACTACTAGATTTACAAAGACCATTTGAGATCCAAACTGATGCTAGTGACTATGCCATGGGAGCAGTGTTGACACAACACGGTAAACCCATATGTTATCATTCTGAGACTTTTAATCTTGCAGTAGTTAACTATCCTATATATGATAAAGAATTGTATGCATTAGTTCAGAGTGTGAAAAAGTGGAAACATTACTTCATGGGCAAAGAGACAGTAATACATACTGATCATCAGCCACTTCAATATCTACACTCCCAAACTAAGTTGCAGCAATCAAGACATTATAGATGGATGGGTTTCTACAACAGTGTCATTTAGTCATCAAATATAAAAAGGGAATACATAACAAGGTTGTAGAAATGTTATATAAACCCATTATAAATGCGTCTACAATACTTAAGCATAATTCTGTGCTACATGAAAGCTACATAGAACAATATGCTCAGGATATGGACTTTAAAGATGTATATGCAACTTTGAGTCAAGGCAAAAGAATAGAAGAATTGGACTATCATATAAATGACTGACTGTTATACCATTGTGGGAAACTCTGCATTCTACAAACCGAAAGAGTAAAGATAATTAGGGAAGCACACACTTCTCTGATATTAGGTCACTTTGGGGTAAGTAAAATAGTTGCACAACTGTAAAGATTTTGCTATTGGCCGAAAATGTGGCAGTTTCTAAGTATGTAAGAGGGTGTGCCATGTGTGCTAAAAGCAAGCCCAGCAATAGAAAACTAGGCTTGTACACTCCATTGCCAGTTCCTTCTCACCCTTGGGAAAGTATTTCCATGGATTTTGTTGGAGGACTGACTAAATCTAGGAAAGGTCATGATTATCTATATGTTGTTGTGGATAGGTTCAGTAAAATGTGTATTTTGATACCTTGTAGTAAACAGATCACAGCTGAACGAACTGCAAAATTGTTCTTTGAACATGTATGGGTTCATTTTGGATTACCCACTTCCATTGTATCTGATTGAGACACCCAATTTGTGGGGAAGTTTTGGTCGAGTCTGTGGGAACTGATGGACACCAAACTGAAGAAAAGCACAACTTTTCATCGACAAATAGATGGCAAGACAGAAGTAGTAAATAGGACAGTGATCCAGTTACTGAGAGGATATTGCAATAAACATCCTAAGCTCTGGGATGAACACTTGTGTTATGTGCAACATGCTTACAACACAGCCAAGCACACTTCTACACAGAGATCTCCTTTTGAGACTTGTTTTGGTTTCACACCAAGGTATCCTTTGGATTATTTTTTGGTAAAGATACCATGGTTGATGGACATAGTGATGTGGACAAGGCAACTAAGTTCATTGAATAGATCTATGAGATCCACTAGGCAATACAGGAACAACTGGAAAAGAGCCAGGCCAAGTACAAGGCTAGGCATGATAAGCATCAGATGGAGCATAGTTTTCAAGTTGGAGACCAAGTCTGGTTGTATATCAGTAATGACAGGATGCAAGGTGAAGGTAAAAAGCTAAAGCCTATCAGGTATGGACCTTTTAGGATACTTGAGAAGATTGGTGAAAATGATTTTCGCCTTGATTTACTAGGCTACGTGCACATCTACTCAGTCGTAAATGCAGATTGCTTGAGATTGTTTGAACCTTCAATTATTGAGGACCCTGAAGAGCAGAGTCAATTGCCTTCTATTGATGACCTGCTACTTGAATATCTTAATGAGTTGCAGGAAGGCACAGTGCTGGATAGGAAGGTAAGGACGACATGCAGGGGAAATGTTGAGTACCTCAGGATTGGGCTCAAAGGTTTGAAGCCAAGAAATGCAAAGTGGATTGAGAATGGACAAGTGAGAAAACAGTACCCTCACTTAGTTGATGCTTAAAAACCAACTTTTGGTGGTCCAAAAGCTTTTTCAGTGGGAAGGTCATGATCCGAATTGGATCCATAGAAGACTGTCAAAGAATCATGACTGTATCAGGGCAAACAAATCTCTAAAGAATTCCAAAACAACGATCAAAAACACCCTGAACCAGTGGCAATGGAATCCAACATGGAACGACGAGGACCTCGGTCAAAGCACGCTGACCAAGGCCCATGGAGACTGCACAGGAGGCCAAAGTTGCCCCTGGGAGCCCCGAAATGGGAAAAGGAGGTGATTTTTGATGCACGATTAGCGCCTGTGCTAATTGCACATTGCTGGACAAATAGGACCGAAATGGAGGAAGCCTGAGTACTCAGTCACATCGGGAGCCGGAGAAACGTGGGATAAAAAGGTAAAAGTGTTAAACGTACAAATAGTGGGACCCACGCTCTGGAAACTGGTGGTTTTGATTAGGGTGCCCTTGAATAGTAAGAGGTTTTGGAAGAGAGAAGAGCGATCCCATACATCGATCAACACATGGCAGGCGGAGGTGAGAGAAAACCACCGTTGATCGCGCGCTATCGATCGAGCAAGTCAACCACGCGAAACGTCCATATGATGTTGGATTTTGGAGGCTCAGATCGGATGGTTGAGATCATGCCCGATGGAAGAAGTAGAATCGACAGGTAATTAAGCCATGTTTTAGAGGGGATTTGAAATCTGTTTAACTGCCATGGTGGAGGAAGAACGCATCCATGACATAACTGAAGAAACGAACCGATAAAGCATGTTGGCACCGTTTAGAGGAAGATAAGTGGCAACTCTCTGAGCGTTCATGATGATGCCGAACCAGGAACTCTAAGCGCAACTACAGAAGATGAAGAGACAAAGGTGGAAGAGGAACCAAAAAGCCATAGATTTCGAATGGCTAAATCCATGAACAGAGACAGTCGAATAGAGAGAAAAAAGAGAGATAGAAGTTGAGAGACGAAGAAGTGGAATAGTGAACACAGAGAGGAGGACTGAACACAAAGAATAGTAAAGCAAAGCAGAAGAGACAGAGGGCTGAGCTGACTGGAGGCAACATCGAGCACCAGAGAGCTTGAAGATTCAAGCCTTCCCATAGAGGAACCTATCCGAGCTGAGCACGACATTGGGCTCTCCCCTGTAGACCAGAAGGTCACAGAGCTGGTAGGAAGAAGATGAGTCTGTGTACTCCGGTGGCTTGGGGAATCCAAGGACCACCCTGCCAAGCAAAGCTTTCTTAAGGAGAACTCACATTGAGTCCCTGTATTGTAATTTCTCTGCTTAAATGCACAATAAAACAAGGCCACCACTGAAAGCTGGACAGGAGATGTAGCCCTGGAGAATAGGGTGAACTCCTTATTAAAAATTGCTTGTGTCTTTATGTATGCTTACTACATTTCTTTGCTCTCTTTCCATTTTATTGTCTGTGTATTGGAAATATAATCGATCCATTGCTACAATAACATAGAACACACACACCAACACATGAGTCTGTAATACCTTAATACATTAAATATTCAACTGATGTCACTCATAGGGTGAATATCAAATCAGAAAGACATCGGAGACTGGTTGGATAGGAATATCCACGAATTCATAGCGCAAGAGAACAAAAACCCACGACTAAAAAAGGAATAGTGGTTGGAAATATACCTATATACTGAGATCCACGAAATAATTTTCTACTCCTTTCTGGTTGAGCTATACGAGTGCATCACGAAGCTAGCAGATAGCCAAGGAAGGTGGAAACTTGACAGTCCTATTGTTTGGACCCCGAGGCTAGTATAGAAATTGGAAGCATCTGAGGACAAGATCACCCACAATGTCGATCATTGGCTCGATCGTGGCACAGGAGGATTTGTGATTGAATTCACAGTCGACACCTCAATCAACTATAGCGTGGTTGAGTAGTGCTTTCTCAAGGGACCACGAGGTAAGTACGTGAAATCTTTGAATACATGGATTAAAATGCTATTGTGCGAAAAATAGGTTATGCAGCTAGCTTGATTTTTGGCACTATGTGAAGCGGAAAGACTTACAAGAATGAAGGGAAAAAGGGTCCAGAATATAGTCCATCGATTTCACCTCCATGAGGTGATGAAGAGGGAGTAGCGCAGGTTTCTTTGCGAAGTGCTATTCAGTTAATAAGACAAGGATTCTCACAAATACCACCTCCACCCACACAACCTCCATCTTCACCACCATCATCTACGACTTCATCTGTACCACCTCTACCTCCACCGCAGTTCTGTATGGAAAATTCACTAAAGCTGCCTTTGTTCAAAAGGCTTGGGGGATGAGGACCCAGACCAATTCTAGTTTGTTGTGGAAGCTGTATGGGAAGGTCGGGGCGTTACAGATGATCACATGAAGAAGGCGACATTGGTTAGTGCCCTCCAGGATCGTGCGCTAACCTGGTATATCAAGTACTCTAATGATAACCCAAATGCTGGAGTGGCAAACATCCAGACAACACTAAATAGAATTCAGTAGGGCGAAATCTGAAGCACAGTCTATTGTGGGGTTCAAGGAAATCACAATGCAGCCAGGCGAGACACCTCAGGAATTAGATCAGAGGTTGAAGTGTAAAATCCACAAAGCTAATATGAATTTGACAGATGGGCAACATGGAGAGTGGTTTATGGCCTCGCTATTGCCACACTTAAGGGTTGCGTTGTCGTAACAAAAGATAAAAACTCAGGTAGAGGCCTTGGAGATTGTAATGAGACTGTATGAAACATCGATGCAAGATCCAAAGCTGGGGGTTCAGCAGATCCATTCATAGTTCAAAAATCTTTGCCTTGAGATGCAAAGTTTGAAGCAGGATAGAACGCTTCAACCAGAGGTGCATGAAGAGGTATGGTGCTTGAAATGTAAGGGTCAGGGGCATGACAAAGACCATTACCAAGTCTTTGAAAACTATATTGCAAGAGGAGGACCAATGGCTTTAAGGCCAAAATCTCAAGCATGACCGAGTGCAAGGCCTGCATTGTGGTGCGCTATATGTCAAGTAGCAGGAAAACATGCCACGGATAATTGTCATTTACTGTAGAAGTTTGTACTAACACGCATCAACTGTTCTGCAAATTTTGTGGGTTGGTAAGGAATGATGAGAATAATTGTAGGAGTTATGAATTGATGATGGATATAACTCCCACCTATAGGGTTCAGGCAGAAACACGCCTCCCTGACCAGAGTGCAGGGATGGCATGGACAGGATTTCAGGGGCACAGACAAGGCCGAGGCGAAGTACGACCTAGTAGAGGTCAAGGACAGTTGATCAGCTACAATTGTGGAGGACTAGGACACTATGCTTGTGATTGCACTAACCCCACACATCCATCATGCAAGTACTGCACTTTGTTTGATCATGAAATGAAAGACTGCCCTACGCTGATAGCAAGGATACGTGACAAAGGGGTTCTACCACCTCCGCCAACTTAGAACCTGCAGATGATGAGGTCTAAACCACGTGAAGAGGATCCAAACGTGAATATAGTGCTCTGAAGTGGAATCAAAACAGGAGATGACAAGGGGAAATAGCCAGAAGATAGTACATGGGTTCGCAAAGCTCTCACGAAGGAGGCTGAGTTCGATTTGGAGCACACACATGAAACCTTCATGGAAGCGAAGAAGAGCTTCGTTGAGGCCTCCACCTCAGGGAGCAAGGATAAGCCTAATATGGAGATGGACTCTTCTATGCTCACAACCTTCCTCGAGACCTGTATGAAGTTACTTCGTGATAGTAAGGATGTGAAGGGGTTACAAGAGCTCATAAATAGATGTGCCAGAAATGCTTCGGGTGAGTCGCGCGTAGTACGAAAGATTGGTAAGAATAAAACAATAATAGGATGAGAGATGAGACTGCGTAGATAGGAGAGTATGAAATGGATCAGGTTATTTTGGGCTTGGGGTCAGATGTGAACGTCCTACCAAAATAGACTTGGGAATGAGTGGGGAGACTAGTGCTACAATGGTCTCTAATTTAGCTAAGAATGGTGAATCAACAGAAGGTCATCCCCATGCGGCGGCTGCAGGGGGTGACTATAGATATTGAAGGTGCGATCGCACTGGCTAACTTTGAAGTAATAGAAATTATGGATGACCGCAACCCCTATCCTGCACTCCTAGGAATTGATTGGGCTACTAATATGAATGGGGTAATCAATCTAAAGAAATGAAAGATGATATTTGAGAAGAAATCACTATGCGTAATAGTACCCCTAGATCTTGTTGAAGGATCACGCTATACTAAACCAATCTGCGATTACGAGAGTGATGACGATCTAGGCTATATCTATAAGATAACAATGTGAAACCAATATTGGGTGAACCCAATAGTGGATGGACGAATTACATGGAATCACAAGAGTTCCTACACCTTGGACTCAGATGAAGAGTTAGACCGTTAGCAAAATTGGTTACATGAAGTGACTACGCTAAGCTGCAACATGATGACCCAGTTGTTGCACTATGTGTCCTCAGAGGTAAGAATTATACCTACTTATGATGGCCTAAATGAGGTAGATATCATTTTGGATGCATTTGAAAGGGAGGTACCAGAAAAGTAGTGGTTCCAGGCGTTGGACTCGGCATTATGCACTATGCCCGTAAGATGGTGGGGTACACATAAGGGAAGCTTTGATGATTGGCGCGAATGTAGAAGGATGATGAGAACATGATTTGGGAAGCCTAAGATGTGAATGACAGACAAGTATGATGGGTAGGATGATCCACGTGCGCATTTAGCAAAATGGGCTCAGGCTTACAAAGAGAAGCTCCAACCTGAATGGGTGTGCTTGTTCTGTCACACCTTGGACGTCATCCCGATGAATTGGTACATAGAAATAGAGCTTCACCATGGTACAAGTCAATGGGATATTCTACGTGAAGGATTCATAATGACATTTAGTTTCAAAGGTGGGTTTGACTATATCGATGGGGTGCTACAAGAGGTTAAAGCCGCAATATTTAGGATACCTCAGGATCCTTTAGACCTAATTCAGCCTAAGTGGGCTACTCAGCTAAGTCACACGCTAGAATGCTATAATGTAACTGCTACAGAAGAGGATGAGGATCTGCTAAAGATTAATATCCCTGAAACATAAGGTCATTGTGAGGTTGAAGGACCGTAGATTGAGAACCCTGATATAACTGCGTCATTGAAAATGAAACAATTAAACATCGATATGGAGGTAGAACAAAAATTCGCAAGATTGGAGACCACTGGGATGATGCGACGGTCGATAAGGTCACTGAATTTCTCTGCGAGTACCAAGATTTATTCCCTACCAAGTTTATAGATTTAAAAGGGATAATGAGGGACCTGGGTGTTATGTAGATCACTTTGAAGCCTGATTCGAAGCCAGTTAAGTAAAGACCATACCGTCTCAATCCGAAGTATAAGGAGAAGGTCTGCTTAGAGCTAGACAAGATGCTCGTGGCAAGCATCATTGAACATATGGAAGAATTTGACTAGGTAAGCCCAATGGTGGTACAAGAAAAGAAGTAAAAGGATGAAATAAGGATATATATGGATCTCAGAAGGCTAAATGACGCCTGCATACATGATCCTTTCCTGACTCTATTCACTAATGAAGTGTTCGACAATGTAGGTGGCTAGGAAGAATGTTCCTTCACTGATGGATTCTTGGGGTACCACTAGATCAAAATCACGCCAGAAGATAAGAGCAAGACAACCTTCACGACTGAGTGGGGTTGTTTTCATTACACTGTAACGTCATTTGTATTGAATAATGCACCTACTATCTTATCGCGTGTAGTCGTTGTTGCATTCAAGGAATTTATTCATAAGTTCCTCGAGGTGTACTTTGATTACTGGAATGTGTTTGGGCTAATAAAACACCATGTAGCAAGCTTGCACCTAATGTTGGATACCTGTCGAAGATACCAGATCGCACTCAATCTAAAGAAGTGTCTGTTTTGTGTTCCTTTTGGGACCTTGTTGGGTCATGTGGTTTGCAAACAAGGACTAATGGTAGATCCCATGAAGATCATGATGATACTGAACTTGGAAGCACAGAGGAGTGTGAATCAACTGCGCGCTACCTTCGGACACACGGGATATTACAAAACGTTTATCAAAGGCTATGCCTAGATCACCGCGCCTATGGCGAAATTGTTGAAAAAGGATGTTCCATTCTGCTAGAATGAGGACTGTAAGAAGAGCTTCGATATATTGAAAGAAAAGATGGTCACCGTGCCGATTTTAGTCTTCTCAGATTAGAAGAAGAAGTTTCATGTGCACGTCGACGTGTCATATATAGCACTAGGAGCAGTACTAACACAGTCTGGCGAAGGAGACTTGGACCATCATGTTGCGTTCGAAAGACGAAGACTATCCAAAGTGGAGAAGAACTATTCCACCACTGAGCGTGAAGGGTTAGCTATGGTGTATGCGCTCCAGAATTTTAGACATTACTTGCTAGGAGGCCATTTTAAGATGTATCCAGATCAGTCTGCACTGAAGTACTTGGTCAATAAGCTTGTGTTGGGGGGGAGAATCTGCAGATGGCTCTTATTGTTGTAGGAGTATGACTTTGAAGTTATTGTGAAGCCTGGACGACTGAACGCGGGACCAGACCATCTGTCGTGCATCGAAACAGGGGAACAACACACTAATTTGGAGGAAGGAATGCCTAACGTGAAGCTATTCGTAGTGCACATTACAAATGGTCATTTTGAGGATATAATACACTTCCTAATGACAGGAACTTCCCTGGAAGGATACACTGTCCAACAAAAGAAGGAATTAATGGTGCATGCGGCAAATTTCTCTGTCATTGTTGGGAATCTGTACAAAATGGGCTCTGATGAGATATTATGATGATGTGTACTTGAGTTTGAAAGAAGCAGCATCCTCACAGATGCTCATGGTGGCAACAAAGGAGGACATTATGTAGGGAGAGTGACCGTGAATAATATTATACGTGCAAGGTTGTGGTGGCCAACCCTCCATCAAGACTCAAAAGCATATTGTAAGGCGTGTGATGTATGTCAAACGAATGGCAGGCCATCATGGAGGGATGAGATGCCTCTGAATCAATAGATGACATTACAACCCTTTGAGAAATGGGCAATAGATTTTGTGGGACCTATTCAGCCCTAAGGAAAGACGGGAGCAAGGTACATTATAACCACGACGGAGTATTTGACTCGTTGGGCAGAGACACAACTTGTGAAGGATTGAACAAGCACGAATGCTACAAAGTTCCTCTTTGAGTATGTATTGATGTGATATGGATGTCCAAAGATCTTTATAAGTGGTTGCGATATGCACTTTCTGAATGAAACAATCAATGCGCTAATGGAGCAATTTTAGGTTTATCACAAGAAGAGCATGCCTTATCACCTGCAGGCTAACAGGATGGTGGAAGAAATCAATAAAGTGTTGGAGAATGCACTAACCAAGGTTTTCAGGGCTCAGCGAAGTGATTGGTACCTATGCATACCTGCAGTACTATGGGCTTATTGAACGACATGCAAGAAGTTGACTAGACAAACCCCCTTTAGGCTTGTCTATGGGGTTGAAGTAGTAATTCCTATTGAATATATTGTGCCTAGCCTATGCATAGTGGTGCTCATAGGTATGAAGGATCACGGAGCCTTAGAGGAAAGGCTCGCATAGCTAGATGAGCTCGAGGAAGAGAGATTTCTCGCTGGATTTCACTAACAGGTCCAAAAGTAGCGCGAAAAGTCATGGCATGATGGACACATTAAGTTGCACACCTTTAAGGTAAATGACCTGGTTTTGTTATATGATAGTAAGTTTGATAAATTTCCAAGGAAATTCAGAATGCACCGGTTAGGGCCCTATGTCATTAAGGGGATTACCGATGGGGGAGCGGTATAGCTGGTCAAATTGAATGGAGAGCCCTTCTCAAGAAAGGTGAATGGCAGTCACTTGAAGCCATACACTGGCGGTCCGGCCATGTGACTAGATGAAGGTGGCACAATCTTAGTCCTCCAGGAAGCTGAAAGGAGGTGCAGGACTATAAATTACACTGCTCGGGTTGGGGAGCTACGTGATTGGAGGATTGTGTGAAGCAAGGAAGTGTCACAGGGTTTGCGACAACGCAAAGGGAGTTGCACTACCTAGGGAGAAATCGTGCAGGTCGGCCGAAAAATGACCATTAAAGTCACTATTCATGATTTGACAGTAGAAGTGAGGCCAAATGGGGTGGTCAATCGGCATTTAAGATGAAATTTATGGCTCAGATCCTTGAAAATATGTTGCCAATCCAACATTAATGACCCAATTTGGGGGGAATGGTCGTATTTGAATTCAAAATGCACTATAAATTACAAGCGGTTGTCCAACGAAAAACACTTTGCATTTTGAGAATTGAGTTGTTGAGCTCTCAGGCACACATGAATCGCAAGTACTAGCCAGTAAATTATTTGAGACTTTGCCGATGGAAACGTAGGAGTTCTTGCATAAAATCATGTCGGCACTTGCAGAAGTTAGAGATACCAAAGAATCAGTGTTGGAAGTTGAGATGGAGGCAGAAGTAGCTGCTCCAGAGGTCACTGGGGTGCTCACTGAAGTCCCTACATCATCGAGAATGCAGAGACTAAAGCCGACCCCAACCAAAGAGACCGTGAAGGATAAAAAGGGCAAGCAGCCTGCCATACCGATGTGTGCATTGCCAAGGAGAAACCCATAAAAACCCACCGCACAAGAGAAAGGCAAGGCCATAATTTGGAGCCAGAGGAGGAAGATGTTGAAGACATTTCGATGAATGATGAGGATGTGGAAGTTGAAGTGGAGGAGGTTGAAGCCCAGGGTGCGGACCCTATTACTTGGTTGCTGGAGTATGTCCCTTTGCGCAAGCCTAAGACCAAGATACCAAAGGACATTGGTGAGAGAAAGACTCCCCTGCAAACCCCTCTACTACCGGATGAAATTGTTTTCGACAGTTAGTGCTTGGCACAAGTGTTATTGCTGAAACAAAAAGACTGGGACCTAGCGGATCATGAGAAGTTCCCACACCTGGCAACCAAGTAGTTGATGTGCCGCATCATTGTTACGAATACAAGAATGACCACATTAGAGTCGCGGAGGCAGCTCAAGGTAGTAGAAAAGGAAGGGTTTCTTAACCTACCTTGGGTGTTGCACTACAACCACACCCTGATCACAGTTTTGGTTATCAAGCAATTGCTGTGCTTGGTGCATGATGGGTTTCTGTGGTTGGAGGAACCAATACCCATCAAGGATAGATTCATTCACCGGATAATGCAACTGCCTTATACAGGAGAGAATCTAACCATGATATTTGGTGGAAAAGGTGGTGAACAGGCTCTCACAGAATCCATGAAAGAAGAATTTAAACTGGTAAAGAAGTTGTGTGGGTATGCTATATCCAACATCTACAACCCTGCTGTGAAGGTAGCCACGCAGATCCTCATAGGGAAAGTGATGAGGAAGTGTTATGCTGATGAGGTGCAGGTGCCTATCATTGTTCTAGCAGCACGCTACACTGAAGGAGTCTAGTTCAACTGGTCAGACTACCTTCATGGAGAGTTCCTTGCGAACTGTCGCGAAATGTAGGAGCTGAGAAAGATGTTCCACTACGCGTGGCTCTTGTTGTCAATTGTGCTGGTAGCGTTGAGCTGCCAGAGGACAACTAGTTCCCTTCAGTTGCACCAAACCTCCCAAAAGAAGCAAAGTATGCTTCGCTATGGGCGACCAAGGATGCGCAGTGAGTCAGCAAGAACTTTTGGATCTTGATGGAGATGAACATCTGGATGGCCATCAACCATAAACCGTGATTGTCACCTACGGTGTATGCTAACCTGCAAAGCTACGCTGAATTCAAATCCGACTTCCATCGAGTATCCATCACGGCACAGAAGGACCCTACTCAAAAATTGTATGACTTGCCTTATCTGGCAATGGATGACGCCATTGATGCGGTGCTTGACCAATGCTCAACAAAGTGGCGCACTACCATAGACTTGGTAGGTCGAGAGCAAGTTCGCCAAATAGAAGGAGAAGGAGGAGGCCCAACTTAAGATGGCACAGTTAGCCGAAAAGAGGAAAAAGGAGGCTACTGATAAGGCCCAGGCAGAGTGCGAGGCTATGTAGTAGACATGGAAGTAGATAGGTGGGACAGAGCGGGGCTCTAATAAAGCCGTGAGGTAGTCTTCACCTCAGATAGAGGAGGAGACAGAACAACATGATGCAAATTGTCAGGAGACTTCCGCCTGCATCAAGTGCCCAAGGGAGCAGGAGAAGGGAGGGCATAGGAAGAAATAAAAGGGAACCAAGACCTTACTAGACCCCATCACATTAATACAGGGTGACTTGTATGATATCATTGACAAAGTTAGAGATGTCACCGTAGAGGCCCTGCAACAATTTGAGTAGTAACAACAGCTCATCTTGGGGACTATCCATACAGGGTCATAGGAGCTACAGACCCACGCATCGTAGGCTGGCATGGTGTCTACTAGCATGCCTATCGACACTTCAGAGGTTGCTGATATGCTATGAATGAAGGCCACCAATGCGATAGTGTTACCCAATGGCGCATTGACCATAGAGAATGAGGCTGACAGGCTCACTGTCAGCACCCTAAAGGGAGTAGGGTTGAATGTGGTAGCACTCCTGCTTGAAGTGCTACACCTCTTATAGGATGGAGTGATTGCAGATCTAAGGGCCCAGGAGCACCGCGCCCTCCAAGTGATCAGTGAACAGTGGATCAACAACGAGCAGATGGCCATTTAGAGAAATGTTGCCATCGCCGCTGAAACCGAGGTGGCCAATCAGAGCAAGCACATTATGCAGGTCATTGAGGAGTCATGCCGAATGGTCCCAGAGTTGGCCATTCCGGAGGAGGAGCCAGTCGAGGTACACATCCGTAAGCTAGCCACAGAGGTGCGTGACACTCATACTGAGATGTTGCGGGTTCAGTTGGAGTTGAACCTACAAATCACAAAGTTATAGTTGAAGGCCCAACCTTCATCTCTGCCAGAAGTGAAAGAAAAACAGGCGACCACTGTCACAAAAGTAGCAGCGACAGTGGATAGTGCAGTAGCAGACTACACACAATTTTTTGAGCAGTCATTTGAGGTCCTAAACAACTTTCAGGAGGACCCCAATGTACATCGACTAGAGACAGAAGTGTGCAGGCTACAATAGCACTATGATGAGTTTAAGGGCACAATGTGAACCGTCGCGCTAACACAAAGACTAGCCAAGCTACAGGAGGCCAAGCAGCTGAAGCAACAGGTGGATGCAGTGATACACAAGGAAGTCGTGTTGAAGGCAAGATTGAAGCCCTGGCTAGATGAGGCTTAGACAGTGATAGGATCTATTGAAGGCAAGATTGTGACTCTGTAAGTGATGCAACAAAAGCTTCAGGCCAATAGCGCAAGAGCAGTGACTGAGAAAACAGTGGAAGATGTGAAGCAGGCGGTTGCACAGTGCAGAGCTGAGGTTGCGGTCATACAAATTGAGTTGGAAGGGCTTCGCGCAAAGATATTTCGTGCCTATTGAGTGACTCAAGGGTTAGTCACGATGTTTGTGTTGGGGGCCTGTTGGGAACGAGATCCCCCAAGGATAGTTTTGGGGCTAAAAGCCCATGTTTTGGTTAAATTTTGTAATAAACTTGTAAAGACTCTACATTTTGTGGTCATAGAGCGTGAAGGTGTCATGTGTCATAAAGAGTAGTCCTCCCTTATTTTTGTAAAGTAAATTCGGCTGTAAGAGATCTACCCATGGTCTGCAAACCCTAGGATTGTATAAAAAGAGCTAAACTCTAAGTAGTTTTAGATTCATGAATGTAATGAAGAAGATAGTCATAGCTCTAAAGTAAGAAGTTTAAGTTTCGGGTCGTAGCATAGGTAGAGCCTCTGCAACTGAGTGTGGAGAGGCCTAGGGTAAAATTCTACAGCTGAGTGAGCGGACCCCTGCAGCTTTGTGCACAGGGTGGATAGAGTCTGTAATCACTTGGGAGATATCAATAAAGAGAAACATTCTACAATTTCTGTGTCTTTGTTCTGCTGATGCATATTGATATTTTATGTATGAATTTCATTTATAATGCTTATATGATGTGCGAATGTATGTAATTACGTTGGTCAAGAGAACGCAAGTAAGAAAATATGTTTACGCGGTGCTAACTATAATCATTCAATAAGATAAGCAGGTCACTTAGGCTAATTTGGGAATCTGCACGGTACCCTGCCATAGCAGTGCAAAAGTACCTGAGCCGCAGGTTAGGGCTTCCAAAGGTCAATCTTACCCTTTCACGGAGGTATTGAAGGACGAAATAAAAGTCTCATCTGGCAAGCCCTAGAGTGAAGTGACCTACACGAAGGCAAGAATAAAGGGAATAAACCAGCATCACGACCATCTCAGGGTGCGGAAACATGGTTCAAACATCCCCCCATACTGCTTTGGGTGAGACTTTGGTCCACGCTCTATGGGTTGATGCTGAAAGGGCCAGTAGTGTAGGGATTTGTTTGGCCAATTAATGTTGAACCTAGGTCAGGCCCCAACAAGCCAACACGCTAGCATGCCAAAATTAACGCTTCAACCTTAGCTTGTGCTTGGGAAGAAGGGAGGTTTATATAGCATGAATGGATGGGTGATAGATCATCTTATCATGGGAGAAGGTCTTATCTCTTGAGGTAGTTCCATCATTATAGGGGAAGGTAGCCCAAACTAAGATCCTCGACACCATTCAGCCAAACCATTTACCAGACTTCCGTTACAAAGCTTCTAGAGCTGGAAGCTTCAACTCTTTATTTTAAAACTTTCCATAAGAGGATCAGCACGACTCAAACAAGGATCAATCACTCTGGTCGACACTAGGGACAGTTTTAATCCCTGCATATCGATGCAAGGAAGATAAGGGCCATTAGAATCAGTCTTGTAAATTGGGAAAAACAAAATATTTTGGGGAAATGGTGCAAAAGGGAATTGTTCTACTCATGAAGAGGGAAACAATGGGAGTTTATTCATGAAGGGAAAGCATGTAGGGTTCACTATAGAGGTCCTCCAGGATCAAGGAATGGGGAGTACAAGGATAGTGACAAAATGTTGTGTAACAAATGTCCCTTAAATCATGAAGGCCGAACTAGAGTGAGGGATGAAAAGATTTATGAATCGGTGAGGGGAACCATAGTCTATCGTCGGAAAACCTACAAGCAAGTATAGATACATATACATAATTAAAAAATCTGTCAAATGATACATGAATTGTGGTATGGACACAGTCATCTAGAGAATGATCATGTAAATGGATCCAGGCATGGATGCAACCATCCATTAAAGAGGACCATATCAAAAGCAAGGTATGGTCGCAACCATCCATTAATGAGAAGGATCATATATGATAACTAATGGTTTGGTCACAACCATCCATCTAAAAGAGACATGTATATCAACATAACCATGTCACATCACTTCGCAGTCTAGACTTTTGTGATCTGAGTTGAGGGTCTTGCGCTCCAACACGCCCAATCATAGTACAAATTCTAAGATGTGAGTAGATGTGTTGACGTCGAACATGCTAAAAAGTCACTTAATTACCAGTCAATGATGTAAACTATTAACAAGCACAAGAGAAGCCACCAATAATGACAATGGTCCTCAAGGTACTATCATCACAATCCATGGAATGTGAATAGAGGAATTGAAGTTGAACACCCATGAAATCAGTCGATCAAAAGCCAATGATGTGAACTTGTCGTCGAGTACGAAGAACTTTCCATTAGGGCATGCAAGCTCTAAGGTACTGGAAGGGAGTATCTCGATCAACTTCCCAGATAATGAGTTGAAGTCAACAGAAAGCAACTGTGTCTAAGGAGGGCCATAATGTATCCCATATCATCAACACGAGAGAAAAGGATGCAAAATGATTTTGGATGATACAGAGAATCAGAGGTAAATGTAATTACAGAAGGACAACTCTTGAACATATCGGCGACACGATTGGAAGTTTGGCAGCTTTTTGATCCATAGGATTGGTAATCATGATGACATGGAAAAAATCAAATGGAAGGCAAAAATGAACATCCCAACCCAAAAAGGTCAACGATACAAAGGAGGATATCCCAACCTGACATGAAGTAGAAAGTGTCATGTTCAAAAGTGAGCTACCGACATAACTGATTAGATTTCCAACTTTTCCCCCACCACTTCTGGCAGGTATCCCAATTATTTTTGCTTGCACTGTAATTTCATATGCTTGCACTGTAATTTCATCCTTTGAATGAATCTGACCTAGTGAGTTTAACAAGCCCTAGGAAGGAGAATCTCATGTTTTTCATGATGACAAATCCGATGTTGTTTAATATTTTAACGAGTCCAAGAAAGCTGTAACTTGGTATCCTTTTCATGTTTTAGAGAGTTTGAAAAAGACACAGAAAAGAAAACTCCACATGGTCCCTTATCATACATTTGTGTCTCTTGAGCCCGAGAAGGTAGAAAACAATACTTGAGAGAACCGCTTGACTATTTCAGTCAAGGAGTACCTTTTTCATAAATAGTACCTCCCAGCCCCGAAAAGGGATAAACTTATATTGGGCACACGATGTTTCGCATCCATTAATGAGTTTGAAACGACAAGGGCTCGGATATCTTTTTACATGTAAAGGGTCAGAAAATAGCTTGAAAGCGGACCCCAATTTTGTTCTCTTTTACGAGTCAAAAGGGAAAAAAACTTGGCAAAATTTTCATATGAGGTTTATGAGTCAGGAAAAGAGCTTAAAGATGACTTGTCCTGGAGGAATGAGTGGTATAAAGGGTAGCAATTGGTTTCGGTAAATGGATGAACTGCTCAAAACATGTGTTACACAAAAATATCGTCACCATGATTATTTGCAGTCAGTATGGGTCTATCATCACCTATACTAGCCTCCTAAGAAAGTCTCAGACCTCATCTCTTCATGTCAAGATTTGCAAAAGAGAGAAAGACATTGAAAATCAATATTACTCTGGTTCCGCACTTTCTCCTACTTTTACCTGCGGACCTGCACTCTTTGTTCATAATAACTGTGTACTTGCATGCTCTGTCTGTAAAGGGGTGGGTGCGTACCCCTGTAAAAGTCAAAAAGGCGCAAGTTTATCATAAAAACTCACTTTTGGGTTAATTCTAGATGTTTCTAGAAGAATTTTGATGTGGATTGTTCGCTCCAAAGTGGTTCATGCATCCCAAAAGAGAAGGAGCTAATCCCTTGATAGGAGGAGCTATCCTTTGAAGGAGGGCTTTATCCCTTTGAAGGAGGACCTAGTAACTTCCCTCCATTGCACTATAAATTAAGGCATTGGGCCAATTGCTAGGGAGGGTTAGAAGCTGAACATTTTGAGGGTAAATGCTGATGGAATTGGGACTTCCTAGTTAAAATTGAGAGGAGAGATCACATACCTTTTGGTTTCATTGGGAAGTGAGTGAAACTTGTCAAAGTAGAGGAGACTTCTTGTCGGACCCTGGGAGGAGCTCGTACAGCATCAAGGCATAGGTTGTAAAGTTCTTCTTTCATTTGAATTAATACAATCAGATTCATTTTTCTCAACAAATTGCCTTATGTTGTTTGTTTCATAATCTCCTTGATCATTATGATGAATATGCTTTATAATATTGGATTTTCAAGTGCTATTTAATTGTTTGCTTGTTTGTGTTTGCAGAATACACTTCAAGGAAGCTCATTTGGAGTGAGGGAGTGAGGCTTCCACAAACTTGCATTGGATCCAAGGTAGGCCTAAAAAACTCGTTTGCCTTTGTTTTAATCGCATATTTAGAGAAAGATAGTTTTTGATTGGCTTGCTTGTCACTAGATATCAATAGATACTAGGAAGGTCGATCTTGTCCGCAACCTTGACTCATTCCGCGTGACAAAATGGCGACTCCGCTGGGGACTTGATTGTTTTCCTTGTTTTCACTTTGACCTGAAGAAATTGCCCTCTTTGTTTCTATTTTTTGATTGTTGGTGTGTGGAATTCGGGTAGATTTAGTGATCTAGGTTTGTTTCGGCTTTTTCATAACTTTAGGAGAAGTCCGCACCTGTGCTTGTATCAACAGTGCGTAACCTCTACGCATGTTTACTTGCACACAGATGGAGCACGACCTGTGCAAACTCTGAGCCTGCGGACCTGCTAAATTTTTTGAAAAACTTGATTTTTTCCACTTTTTAATTAGTTTTATTTGGTTATAGGTATTGTTTTTCCTCTTTTAATGTGACTTGTTGAAAGCTTTCCTTGTTCCTAATTTCATTTGGTGTATAGGCGTTTTTAGGTGAAATTCCTAGAAGTTTTGGTTGTCGGTCTTGATTTTCATTTTGGTCGTGTAGTAGTTCAGAGCTTAGAAGCATAGAAGCCTCAGATCACCCTGGTTTTTATTGCCTTCTTATGAGTTTGACCATTTGTAAAATCAACCCTTGTAGAGGAATCCATTTTGAGTTGTCTCTTTCCAAAATTTCAAAAATCTTGTGTTAAAAGTTTGGATTTCATTTTTACAAAAAAGAACAAAATATCGCTTGTTTTTGACTGATTTGTGATTCTAGACAAGTTATTCCTTGGTTTGCTTATTGCCAAGTAAAACATCCTTGAAAAGACAAAAATATTTTGTAAGCTTTTACTTCAAGTAGTTTTTATAGTTTGTAGATCTTAAGATTTACTTTGTTTATAGCTTTCTCAAGATTTGCTAAGGTTATAGTTTTAAGTTTTTTTATAAAAATACAAAAATCACTTTTGAAAAAGTTTGTTTTGGTAGCATTTGAGCGTTTGAATGAAAAAGAAAATTCTTGTGCAAATAACTAGTTGTCTCGTTTTGAGTGCATTGGAACAAAAACTCTTCTTCAAATTTGTTCGTTAAGAAAGATTTGTGTTTACACGCATTTGCATTCTCAAACTCTTTCCTAGTTAGAAATTCATTGAAGAGAAAAGATTGTTTAATCATCTTAAGTGCATCTTTTTAGTGATTTCAAGTCGAGTCTTCACACCACGAGTTCCATTTCCACACCTCTTGACTTAATCAAAAACCAATAAAAATAGCGCTTAAAGTAAAATTAATCTAGAAATCTTTTTATTTCTAGGGCTCTATTACACCAACATAGCTTAGGCTAGTGCCTTGGAGTAGGGAGTACTTAACTCTCCAAGATAGTAAACAAACAAGTAGCTGTATCTTGTGGTAGGAGAGAAATCCAATTGTTGCATCTATGCTCTGGGAAAGCTCCTCTTAAAGGAGAAGCATGAGATCGTGTCCGAACCAGTGTGGGAATCAATCCTTCATCATTGGGAATGACGCCAGATATTCACGTATTAAAAACGGTAAACCTCAGATTAACCATTGTCGAGGAGCCTGGGGTCACTTGTTGGTAAACCTTGGTTTATGTCAAGGAGCCTTCAAGGGGATTGAGCTTGTTACTCTCCCCTTGCGTGCGTATCGGATTGTACATTGTTCCCCCAGGTATATTTGTTTCTGTTGGTAACCATAGTGACCATATTCTATAGGATTCTTCCTAAGGTGACGGTGGCAGGAAGATCCCACTGTACCTGGAGCAGACGTCAGCTAGACTCACTTGGATTTTCTGGGGCGTTCTCTTCACTCGAGACAGTTTAGTGGAGAAACTTGTGCCAGTCTATTCATTAAGCAGGTTGTCGAGGTAACTGTTCCAACCACTATTTCTGTATTGAATTCTACGACGTTGGATTTCATCACCAACTAGTGTTTTCGGTACGGAAAGTTACTATTTGTGTGTGATTGATCTCCTAGATTCTTTAGGCGTGTGATTCAATTTGTTTGGTTCTTTAGAGGCTTTAGGTGGTTT
>APFE031246110.1:0-22182 GCA_000404065.3 Pinus taeda
CTCAGATAGACCTTTCTAACGAGCTATTGTACGCGTCAAACGGAGATCGTATGCCAAAGTTACGACCCCAGGAAATTGATGTACCAGTTTACCCAAATGGGGCCCACAATTTGGCGTTTCATCTTCTAGGGTTAGGTTTTGGGATGTGAAGGGTTTTCCATCATTTCTCAACAATAAATAGGCCTTCAAGCCTCATTGTAACACATTTTAGAGGCATGTAGCCACCACATCTCTTCTCAGAGATAAGCTACCATCGCCCTAGCTGTTTATTTCCATTTTCTGTTTGTAAGCATATCTCAGTATTTTACATTAATGAAAGGAAGTATTATTTCCGCTGCATCTTTGTGTTTATGGTTATCTTTGTAATTTTTTGCATTCCTGTTTAAATCTGGATCATGGGGATCCAAGTGGACTTAGCAAGTGGCCACCAATATCCACCTGGATCATTCATCCCCCCTTAGGAAGCAATGGTCCCCATTACGTTCAGTTCCTCCATGAGATGAAGAAACTTCTACTGAACTTGGTCCCTAGTGAGCCACTTGCCTTGGTGAAGGAGTTGGCCTGCTTTGACAACTCGATACAGTTGGATATTCTATTGGCGAGTGTGATTGATCTATGTGTCCATGATCCGATCAGTTTCAGCTTGTTCCATGCAATCTGGATTTAATTCTGTGGGTGTGAGCTGTTCTGCAATGTCGGATGTGTTTAGTAATGGTAGAAAGTATGGCCGAAGGTGGTCCACATTGAACACTGGGTGCAGGCCAAGGAATGGGGGAATGTTGAGCTCAAATGCATTGTCTCCCATAGCCTTAGTAGTGGTGTAAGGACCATATCAGAGTGGTCTTAGTTTCGGATAGGCTCCGGTAAGGTGTTCCTTTTGCAAATGCAACCAGACTTTGTCGTCCACCTGAAACTTGTGTGGCACCCAATGTTGATCATGTCGCTGCTTGTACTTGGCATTTTATTTCTCCAAAATGTCATGGACCTGCTGGTGAATATGTTGGATGTGCTCAATGAAGCTCGTTGCCTTATCTATTTCAGATTGGACATGAGCCAAATCTGTGTGAGTAGCTGCAAATGGCATGACACATCAATGGGACATAGTGGCTAGAATCCCAAGCCCACCTAAAAAGGGTTGTGGCTAGTTGAGTTGTGAAGAGCTTAGTTGTAGCTGTGCTGAACATAGGGGAGGCTCTCGTCCCATGTGTGTGGATGCTTTGAGTTGTACATGTGCAGAATGTGTACAATCATCCTATTGACAACCTCTGTCTGGCCATCAGTTTGAGGATGGAAGGCTATGGACTTAGTGAGTTTGATGTTCAGCATCGACCAAAGACTGGACCAAAATGTACCGAGGAACCGACTATCCTGATCTGAGATTATAGACTGTGGGATCCCAAAGTGCACCCACACTCGTTCAAAGAAGAGTTTAGCAGTGGCTTCTATTGTGATATTCTTCTTGTAGGCTGCCATAATGGCCATCTTTGAGAACCTGTCGATGACCACAAAAACACAGTCGTTTCCATGCTTAGTGGAAGGAAGGCCTGACATGTAGTCCATGGATATGGATTCCCAAGGTTGACTAGGGGTAGGCAATGGGGTATATAGGCCTTGCTTTTTGATGGTTAGTTTGGCAATGGCATAGCCAGTACATGATCTGATGTACTTCCTAACATGCTGTCGAAGATTCGGCCAATAGAAATAATTTTGCAGTACTTCCACCATTTTCTCGACCCCAAAATGCCTAGCAGCCCAGTTGTAGTGTGCTTCCCAAATCGTCTTGGCACGCTCACTTGAAGGAACACAAAGGTGACCCAGGTGGCATAACAAGGCATCTTGGAGGTGAAAATCTGGAACATGCCAACCCTCCAAGAGTGTCTGGTATGTGTGGCAGAATTCTGGGTTGCTTTTGTAGAGAAGTGGCCAATCAGAAGTCTCGTGCCCACAAGAGTTGAGCACGGTGGTTAACGCCATGATCAGTGGTCGACTGAGGCAATCTGCAACATTATTGGTGTTTCCCTTCTTATACTTAATATTCAAATGGAATTGTTGCAGGTATGTAGACCACTTCTAATGGCAATCATTCTGCAATTTCCCTTGGGTCTGTATGAACTACAGGGGTCAGTGGTCTGTGTGGATGACCGATTCCTTCCCCAAAATGTAATGCTTCCATTGTCGGCAAGCTTGCACGATGGAATACATCTCTTTGTTATAAGTGGGATACTTATGGACTGTGTCTGAAAGTGTCTCACTATGATATGCCACTAGATGCTTGTGTTGAGTAAGGACTGCCCCAATAGCATAGTCAGAGGCATCTGTCTCGACCTCAAATGGTTGTTTCAAATCTGGTAACATGAGCACTGGTGCCATGCAGAGGCAATATTTCAACTCTGTGAATGCCTTCTGTTGAGATTCAAACCAAAATAATTTTTCTTTCACTCCTCCTTTGGTGACTTGACTCAAGGGCCAAGTGATATGAGAAAACCCCAACACGAACCTGATGTAAAAGTTGGCAAGACCTAGAAAGTTGTGAAGCTCTGTCAGAGTGGTTGGAGATGGCCAATCCCAAATGACTTGGATCTTGGTTGGATCCACATGCACCCCTTGTTCATCAATAATATATCCCGGATACTAAACCTGGGTCATGCCAAAAGTGTGTTTCTCCAAATTGGCACATAGCTTGTGTTGCCGCAGTGTTTGGAGAACCTGTCAGATGTGGTGGAGGTGCTCTTCCCAACTCTAGCTGAATATCAAGATGTCATCCAAGTATACCACTACAAATTAGTTGGTGAATGGCTGCAAGATGTCATCCATTAGCCTCATGAAGGTTGTAGGAGCATTCGTCAATCCGAAAGGCATAACCAACCATTAGAAAAGGCCCTCCTTGGCTTTGAAGGCAGTATTCCACACATCAGAGGGTTTTATCGGTACCTGGTGATATCCTGACTTTAGATCGATCTTGCTGAAATATTTTGCCCCCTTTAGTTGGTCCAGGAGGTCATCAATCTGTGGGATCGGGTACCTATTATGGACAATGATCTTGTTCAGCGCCCGATAGTCAGTACGAAGTCTCCAAGTCCCATCCTTCTTTTGTACCAACATGATTGGGCTCCCACAGGGCGATGAACTCGGATGGATGTGACCTTTCTACAGCAACTCCTAAATCTGCCTCTTGATTTGATCATTCTCCAGAATGGAGCACTAATAGATTGGTCCATTGGGCAGTGGTGCACCTGGGGTCAAATCGATGGAGTTCTTGACTTGATAGTGCAAAGGAACCCCTACAGGGGAAGTGAAGATATCCTCGTACTCCTCCACGACCTTGTCCATCTATAGTTGTCATGCAGAGGGGCCCTGTATAGAGGTCATGGCCACTGTCTTCTTCTTTCCTTGAGGGCGTATCATCAGGAAAACAAATTTCCTAGTTTTGGAAATGAGCTTACTGCATTGTTTTGCAGTAACTAAAGAGATGGCGGTAGGCAGTGCTACCTCCGGTATCCTGTACAACTTATTTCCCAATGTAACAATAATAGCACGGGGCCTTGATTCATACATAGCATGTCACTTTCACAAGTGTGTTTGTCCTAATAATACATCACAAACTTCAAGGGGAGCAATGTCACACAATAATTCATTCGTGAAGGACTTGATGTTGTATGGAAGGCGACACTGCTAGCTCACGCAAAGATCCCGTCCTTGGTGAAGCCACCCGATGGTGTACGGTTGTGGATATGCTATGGTCGGTAAGCCCAACCGCTTCACGACCTCTACTGAAATGAGGTTCTTTTGGCTCCTGTTGTTGACAATGAACTATATTAGGGAGCCCTTTACCCACATCTGGGAGTGGAAGAGATGCTCCTCCTCCTCTGGATCTTCAGCTTCCTCCCTTTGTATCTTCTTGGTGGCAATGGTGGCATTGGGCTCTACATCAATAATTTTCTTCCCTTTGTCATTCCCCTTGTCAGGTTCTAACTCAGAGTTGGAACATGCATCTGATTCTGAAACCTTTAGCTCAACCACTAGTGACTGCTTGGCCCGACACTCCGTTGTGTTGTGAGTGGAGCTCTTATGGAACTCACACCACTTTCCCGTGTCCTTTTTCGGCTTCATGGCGTTGTTCTTTTCTTTCAGCTTTGGTGAGTTGTCTTGGGTCGTCCCACCTTGGCTCTGTCCTTTGTTCTACAGTTTGGGGGCACCTTTACCTTGCTTTGAATTTGCAGATCCAAAGTCTCGCTTATTCTGTTTAAACTTTTGCTCGACGTTGACGGCATATTGGTATGCTATGCCAAGCGATGGAATGTTCAAGAATTATATTTCTTCCTAGATGTACTTGTGCAAGCAGACGCGGTATTTGAGTACCATATGCTGCTCTGGATCTTTGATACCCAACTTTGTGTGAAGGGTATGGAAAATATTGGTAAACTTTGGCATGTCTTGGTCCCTTCCTTGTTGCAGTGTGGTCCACTTTATGTATTGATCCTCATAGCTTTCGACAGGGTAGTACTGCTCCTTGATGGCATCTCGGAATGAATCCCAAGTGGGTGCAGCTGAAAATAGTGAGCCTGTACTTTCATCCTTCAACTCGCAGTATGTTTCCCACCAGTCCTTGACGTGTGGGGCTGCTTTGAGAAGAGCGAAAATAATCTTTTCCCGACTGGAAAAATCATGAACAGAAAAAAAACCCTCTAGAAAATTTAACCATTTATCTACGGCATCTGCATCTATTTCACCCTCGAAGATGGGGATTTCCAAATTAAATTGTACCTGAAAGGGCATGGCATTTCTAGAGGAGTTGCTGGAAGTCGATGTGTCGCCTCTAGGTAGCAACTGAAGGATCTGGGAAAAGTTTTCCATCATCGCATTCCTTTGTCACTTGAGGGCTTCTTCGAGCAAGATTTTGATAGGAACTCCTACCCCCTCGTCTTTCTTTTCATCTGCCATGGGAGGCCATTAGGATTTGCGAGGTCGGTCTTGCAAATATTCGACCAGTTCAAGCCCTAATTCCTTATATCCCGACCTCGTTGGAGACATGCAAAGAAAAACAGAGGAAAAAATCAGACCGCTCTGATACCACTGATCTGGATTTAAACAGGAACACAACAAATTATAGAGATAACCATAAACACAGAGATGTAGTGGAAATAATACTTCATTTCATTAATGTAAAATACTGAAATATGCTTACAAACAAAATGGAAATAAACCGGCTTATGGCGATGGTAGCTTATCTTGAGAAGAGACGTGGCAGCTCATGCTCTGACTGTGTTCAATGAGGCTCGAAGGCCTATTTATTGTTGAGAAATAATGGAAAACCATAAACATCCAAAAACCTAACCCTAGAAGATGAAATGCCAAATTGTGGGCCCCGTTTGGGTAAACTGGTACATCAACTTTCTCGGGTCGTAACTTTGGCATATGATCTTCGTTTGACGCACATAATATCTTATTAGAAATATCTATCCGAGAACTACAACTTTGGGAAGAGAAACATCAATCCATGGACCCATGTTGCTCCCAGGTTTCCCAAAAAACGTTGTTTAGGGCCTCAAAACGGCTCCAAAAGTTCAGGACCCGAAAAAACTACTAAAAATAGTAAGTTGTGCTACAATTAAGGAAACTAAAAAAGCTGAGAGAAACAATGGTGGGGGCCCAAGTGGACCTAGAAGGTTGGCACCAATATCCACCTGGATCATAATTTTGCTATAATCAACTTAAAGAAGAGGTAAACAATGTTTGAAAAGGATAACATGAGAGTATTTGTTCCATTGGACCCATCAAAAGGGGTGAGATATACAATGCCTGTCAGAGATGAGTATTAAGCATCACATATAGAAAACATTTATCAAATAACAACCAAAAAAGAGGAATGGATTAACCCCATTGCAGATAGAAAATTGAGTTGGGAGCAGGACATTTCTTGTACCTCAGATTCAGAAGAATAATTGGAAAATTGGCAGAATAGGCTACACAAAGTGTCTACAAGGTGATGTGCAAGGATCATTAAATCACTTCACTATAACTTCTGAGGTATGTAACTTGCCTTACTATTATGGTTTAGGTAATGTAAGCACTTTTCTTAATGATTATGAAAGACAAATACTATAAGAGCAAAGGTTGTTAGCCTTGGATTTGGCCTTGAGGTCTACCCCTGCTAGATGGTAGGGTGCACATAAAAGAAATATATCAGATTAGTAGAGTGTCGAATATTAATGTGGATCAGGTTTGGGCTAGTAGATATAGAAATAGAGGTGAAATATGATGGTAAAACTGACTCTAGGAAGCGTATTCAATGATGCACTATAGTATGGGAGGATATCCCACAACATGAATGGGTATATGGGTTTATTCACATGTTAGAGACAATTCCTATGAACTAGTACCTAGAAATAGAACTACACCATGGTACTATAAATTGGGCAGATTTGGTTGAAGGGTTTATATTAACATTTAGTTTTGAAGATGATTGCCCATGCATAGACTTGACTCTTCAAATAGTAAGAGAAAATATCTTTGGGAATGTGGCCTTACCGACATGGCAGCAACCAGATTGGACTGCACAACTAGAATGTGTAGTGGAATGCTATAACATTATTATAGAAGAAGATGAATATCCACTCAATATTGACATAGAAGAATCAAAAGGACACCGTGAAGTCGCTAGACCTAAGCCAGAATTACTAGATATAGTGAAGCTAGTAAAAACTAAAAAGGTGAATATAGGATCAGAGGAGGAACCAAAGTTCGCAATGATTGGAGACTATTAGGACGAGGATATAGTTAGTAAAGTTACATAGTTACTACATGGATACCATGAGTTATTACCTACAAAAGTTTTAGAAATGAAGGACAAATTATGGGATCTAGGAGTCATGAGTATTCCCCTTAAAATTTATGTGAAACCTATCAAGAAAAGACCCTACATATTGAACCCAAAATATAAGGAAAATGTGAAAGAGGAGTTAGATAAAATGATAACAGCAGGGATCATTGAACTTGTGGAGGAATCAGAATGGGTAACTCCTATGGTGGTCTAGGAAAATAAGGCTAAAGGATAAATCAAGATTTGTGTGGATCTAAGGAAATTAAATTATGCATGTGTGCATGATCCCTTCCCTACACCTTTTACAAATGAGGTGTTGGATAATTTAGGAGGAAAGGAGGCCTACTTGTTCACAGATGGATTTTCTGCTTATCATTAGATCCGGATTGCACCAGAGGATAGGCATAAGACCACATTTGCAAAAAAGTGGGGCTCATATCAGCATACAATGATGCTTTTTGGGTTGAAGAATTCCCCTGCTATATTTTCAAGAATTGTGGTCACAACATTCAAGGAGCACATACACAAATTCCTGGATGTGTACTTTGATGATTGGATAGTCTTTGGATTGTTAAAAAAGCATGTTGTGAGGTTAAGGATTATGTTAGACACATGTAGGTAGTACTAGATCTCATTGAACTTGAAGAAATGTATATTTTGTGTGCCTTTTGGCATACTATTGGGGCATGTTGTGTGCAAGCGGGGTTTGAAGGTGGATACCGCAAAGATAGTTGTCATTATGAACTTACCTCCACCAAAAACAGTGAGATAGTTTCGCACTACATTGGGACACACTGGATATTACAAAAAATTTATTAAGGGGTATGTGCAGATAACTGCACTAATGGAGAAACTATTGAAAAAAAATGTGACATTTCAATGGAATGAAGAATGCCAGAAAATTCTCGATATATTGAAAGTAAAGATGGTAACTGTGCCTATCTTGGTTTTCTCGGACTGGAATAAGGAGTTTCATGTTCATGTAGATGCATCTTGCATAGATTTGGGAGTAGTATTGGCATAGCATGGTACAGGAGAAATTGATCATCTTATAGCTTTTGCAAGTAGGAAGTTTTCTAAAGCAGAGAAGAACTACACTACCATAAAAAGAGAAGGCTCAGTTATGGTATATGCATTCTAGAAATTCAGACTTTGTTTGTTGGGATTGTTATGCCCCTATACCAATAAGTGTCATATATCATGATTGAATTATTGAGCTTTGTAATATGTTCATACCTTTACTTGTTGCAAAGGTTTTCCATATTTGTAAAAAATCAAAAAATTTAAAAAATGTAAAGAGGGTATACCCTAAAAGAAAAATCAAAGGGTAAAAAGAATAAAAGATGGTCAGGAAATGAAATAAAATGAACCCCAACAAAAAGAAAAGAGCATGAAAGTGTGCAAGTCTAAATGCCACTACTTTTTACTTGTGTATAATAAAAATTGTGTTCAGTTTGTCACCTATGCCACAATTCTTGAATAGCCAAACAGTTTAAGCTTGGCTAGTTCATTTTTCAATTGCATGTTGTAGAAATAAAGAATAAATATCTGACCAAATAGTGTAATCCTGACAGAGGAGTAGATAGGTAGAGTAAAAAAGGAGCTCAACAATTTAATTTGAGCCCTTGGATGTAATAAGTGTAGACTTAGATAGGAATTTCCATGTAAAAGAAAAGAAAAGTTTGATAAGGGTTTGCCAATCTAAGTGCACCCTAATAAAGAAGTAAAAATGCTAGGTTAAAGTAGGTAGGGTAGGTGGATGATGTTTGCGGAATAACATGTGGTGAATAATGATGTTCAAAATGTGCAAATCTTCTATTTTCATCATGAGGCAAAGACACACAGTACATGAGAGACATATCAAACAAAACAAAGTTAGAATAATTAACTCCCCTACTCATTTTCCCTAAAAATTTCACTAATTTCCCTTAAGTAACAAGGTATTTATTAAATTAAAGGCTTTCAGAGCATTTCTCTAACTTCTGGAGGGACCGGACCCTCGGCCCAATGATTTATAAAGCCTAAGTACTTCAAACCATTCATTAATCATCATACCCCTTCATAAAAATATTTCCAAAGAAAACCCTCTTTTTCACTTTAGCCTAAGTTTAAATACACACCTTCAATGTTTTATACTTAGCACTTTTTCATATCAATTCATATTAACTACTAACATGTATTAATATATAACTCCCCTATAAAAATCTACCCATTCCCGTATTATTTTAATTATGTAAAAAATCCCAAGAAAACTATATATCCTGTCCCTTTGGTTAAAATATAACCATATTACATGTTAAAAAGGGATTAATTAGTTAATCAGTAACTAATTAACAGCCCTAACCCCCACTACATTAAAACGGGATTAATTAACCCTCATGGTTAATTAATAGCCTCACCAACCAATCCCGCTGCCCCCGATATGATTATATAACCCTTAATTACATCGAGCTTGCCTACATAAACCTTCGTCACTTTATATCCCCCAACCATCGTCTGATCGAATCCTTGAGATCCAATGGCTATTATACATATCGCACGACCCTTTGTGACTGCACGTTAACATGTGATCACAAAGCGGTTTCATATACAGTGCCCCTGCCAGGCGTCAACCGCTCTATGGAATCGCTGGCCCAAGGCTAAATACCACCCTTCCCCATAAGCCTTGCGATAGAAAACCGCTTACTTCCTCCACACAAAACGACAAAACATCTTGTTTTTCCCCGATGTCGTCACTCGCCCAAATCCCAAAACCCGCCAAATATTGACTTTATGCATAAAACAAACAATTCATTTTCATTGTTTATTCTGTAAACATGCACGCCCATGCAAATGAATGTTGAGGTCAACTAGCTTGAGCTTTTAGTCATCAACCTACTCCAAACCTTGCAGCCGACGCCGCCTAGAACCCTCCAGCCACAGTCGGTACCTACATTTCATTGCTCGTCCCCCAAAAGCAAGTATTTATCAAATTCCCAACAGAAACCCTGCAAATACTTCTTTTCCACTGTAAATTGACTAAAAGGGCCCAAATTCACCATAATTCTATTATTATTTTCATCATTTAAGTCCCCAAACCCTCTGTTTTGCCCATTTCACAAAGTAAACCACAGTTTCCTTTCTGAATCCACAAGAACTAGAAATGGAAACCCCAGTATCTCTAAATGTTGCACCCATTAATGCTCCTCATCGAGACTTAAACTATCTGCCTCTGGCAGATAAGGACTTCCAAATAAAAGACTTAAACACTAATAAAAATCACCTCAAAGTCTTTTGTCAATGTAGGGATAATTACTTGAATAGACATGATGTCATGGGACTGTGGGAGTCCAACCTCCCAATGTACTTCCTCCCCATTGTACATGTTTTTCCAGACATTATCCATAAGTGCCATGCCAATTATGACCCCAACCGCAGAGCATTCATGTCTCCCAACCAAACAATACTCTTCCCAATAATCACTGAATAAAACAACGAAATGCTCCAATTTCACCCAGGTAAGCCCTCACTCCTATTTCCATCAGAAATTTACTTGAGTAAGCAACCAAAATGTCACAATCTAAACTTAATCGCCTCTGCCAAACTTTCATGCAAAAGCAATATCAGACCACAGATCCCCCTCCTTATGGGTCAGTTTTCTTCACAGCTATGGGTAAAATAGTTGATATGATATTTGTAGTTATGGGATTCAACATTAGTGAGTTTGTGGATGAATTGACCCTAGTATTGATGTCTATTTTTACCCCTGGACCGCCCCCTGTTGTCAAGTATGATTATGCCTCATTTATTGCTGATAAAATTCATGACCAGTTCATGAGACTGGAGAATGAGAGAGTTTTGCAAATATACCACCTTCATATATCACCTCATGCTCTATTATCAGTCAGATAATTTCCCATTCCCTATCATGAAACTTGATACCAAGGGTAATCCAAGGTCTGTCATCTTTTGGACTTCCATCTTTCATAAATGTCCATCCAACTCTTACTCCTATAATGAGTTCATCGATCAGCTTGTTCATCCAGCTACTACCTTGTTAACTGGGATTTCACCTCCTAGAATCAGTGGTGATAGCAAAAGAATCCTTCAGCTCTCTAAACAATATAGAGTGGGTGACTGGTATTTATACCAGAAATATACAGAAATCAAGATATATGGGTGTGAGCTTTCCCCCTTCAAGTTACCAAAATATGTTCCAATGAGACTGTTTGCATTGGAATACTATAGATAGATAATAAACTCAGACTTGATTCAT
Source organism: Pinus taeda (assembly GCA_000404065.3). Lineage (NCBI taxonomy): Eukaryota > Viridiplantae > Streptophyta > Pinopsida > Pinales > Pinaceae > Pinus > Pinus taeda. The sequence continues at coordinate 11,076 of APFE031246110.1, forward strand.
TTTACTAAAGCTACGAAGAGAGCACAACTAAAGATCAAGGATCAATTAGGTCCTTTCCTCTATAACACTAGGGAAGCATGGAAAGCAATAGAGTAGATTTTAGAAGACCATCTGAGAATGAACAAAAGTTTTAATTGGATTCCTTATTATCCTCATAGTTTCATCTATGATAGAAGGATGAAAAATAGATTGTCACCATACTTGCATCACAAAATCCCAAAGATTGAACAGTTTGCCAACATGGATGAATGGAAGGAAGGAACCCTAATAGAAACAAATAGTGAGTAGGTCAATATAGAAAATGTAATGAAGGATCTTGAGAAAACACTTGACCTGGATTCTTTTGAACATGTACAAATGGAGTCTTCTCAAATGATAGAATCAAGGATTGGTACCTCAACAGTTGAAACCTCACAGAGGCACTCACATGAGACCAATACACCACTTGCAGGAACATCAAAGGGAAAAGAACCAAAGACCAGCACCCAAGCAACAAAGCAATCCACCATGTCAAAGAAGCTTGAAACTTTTTAGGAGCAGGTTCAAACACAAGTTCACCCAACTCAAGTTAATGTAGAAGAGCCCCCAATTTTGCAGACTCCTCTGAATGAGGAAAGGAATAAAAAGAGAGACAGGGAAGTAGCTGCCCCTGCCAGTGGTCCATCAAACCAGCCTGGTGCTAAAAGGCACAGGCTAAATCCTCATTCAGAAGAGGAATTTTTTGAGGAAACTATAAAGAGACAGAGAAAATAAGGTACAGACAGTCATCAAACTTTCCCAGCAGGTGGGACACCTTCTAGTTCACACAGACAGGAGCTAGATAGACAACAAAGTGCTGAAGTGTCTTCCTTCAAGCCTCCAAGAAATGAGAACCTAGATATTAAAAAGAAATTCAAAGAAATAAAAGCTAGGAATGAGCCATTAGGATCCAGGTCTACAATAAATATTTAAAATTGGCTCCCACCAATCAGAATAGGTTGATATCATCCTATGACATCAAGGAGGGCAAAATGCAAATGAGCCTCTTCAAACCCAAAGTACAACAACCTCAAACAATGTAAGATTACCTATAAACAGATTTTGAAGTCATGGCAAAAGACAATCATCCCTTGGATTAGATTGAGTTACACAGGCAAACGAGGGAAATGATATATTCAACATTGACTGGTAAGGCCATGATGGCCCAAATATTGGAGAATTATTTGAATAATACAACTGCCCAATTACAACTAGAGAGAGCCTCCCACAAGCTAAAGACAACAGAATTAAATCTTTGGAAGAATTGATTATTGAATTGGTCCATAATCCAAAGGATGTGAAGGCTGCAGAGGCCTTAATTAAAAAGAAAGATGAAGACATAGCTACCTTAAGAAAGCAGCTAAAGTTGCCTCCCTCAAGGCATCCACAGATTGTTGAGATCATACAAAAAAGGTCTGAAGAAGAGCTTATGGACTTAGTCCTCAAGCTAAATGAGCAGTTGAAGGAGACTGAACAAGAGCTAGAAAAATCATTGAAGGACAAGCAGGGAGAGTCGACCTCTCAGCCTCCAAATGTGATACCAGTGGTCTCCACTGCAATCCCTTCAACACTGGCAACAACTCTGGCACCTAATGCCCCTTCAGTCACAGTTGAAGTAATAGCAGGTACAGTCGCAGGAACAGTACCAACAGGAACTTCAAGTTTAAGCATAGAGGAATTGATAAAATCAATGGAGGAGATGAAGCTCCAAGTCTCTGAATTACAGAAGGTAAAAGAATAATATGTTACCTTAGAACAGAGATATGATATTTCAAAGATAAATTTTGCTGAAAAAGTGAGGCAGAATAAAGGGTTAGCACAACAGGTGAAATCATTAGAGAAAGACCTCACTTTTGACAAAATCTTAGCAGACATCAGGAAGATTCTTTGGACCAACATCACTCATTCAATAAACGATGTTTGACCATCAATTCAAATAATTTTTGAACAAATTGATTTGGTAAAAGTAGCTCTCGAAGAAGTCCAGAAAACTAGGGAAGAATTAGGAAGGATTCCTGAGAAAGCCACCAGGCTAATAAAATTTTTGAACAACAAAAATAAGTACCAACTAGAAGAGTTGGGCATTGAAGACAAAACAACGACTATTCTAGAAATCAAGAAGGTACTGAACAAAAAGTCTCTAATGCAGAATTTAGAAAGAAGATGCCAAAACATGCAAGAGGAAATTAATGTTTTTATGGAGAAATTTGACATTTTGCGGAGCAAAGAACTACCTAGGCCTTTAGTAATCAATGATAAATTGATGATACATATAGACTATGTTGATAAATTGGCCCAATATGCAGATAACTAGGCCAACTCATCAGCTAGTTCATCTGGACCAAAGGCACTCCCTACAGGCAAAGTTCTTTATGACAGTCTAAAGAACCTTTTCTATGTTGAACATGAGCTAAACAATTTGTTTTCAATTCAACCTAATTTTTTCAAATACACGGAGGATGATGAAATCTTCAGGAAACTTCAAAGGACCAGAATACCACAGGAAAAATGGTGGGCAGGTATGATAGAAATTTTGTAATTTATCCTTGGTAAATAAGTCAAATTTTCATTATTTACCATAGTCAATAATGGTAAAAGGGGTGAACAAGGATCAAACAAGTAAAGAGTATCAGAATAGGTCAAAGTGTATCAGTGAGAAGATGAAAATCAAAATAGCCAGCACTGGTTTATGAGGAAGTGTTGTGCCATACAACAACCCCCCCATTTCATATCATTACTATTCTAAAAATATAATGTGAAATGGGTCCCTTTTAATTTTTGTTTCAAATTGGTATCAATTTAGAGTTCTATTTCAAAAAGGCTCGAATAAAAGGAAACATTATTAAAAGGCCTTTTTAATAAAACCAATCAAAAATCCCAACATAAAACGAATTATCTTTACCATTGCGATAAAGCGATCGCAAGATCGCATATCGCAATGACAAAGAAAGCACAACTTGAAGGACAGCTTGGTTTTCGCCGATGCGGAATCGCTATCGGATATCAGCAAAAGCATAAAGTAACATAAGTAACAACCCTTTCTCCGATGCGATGTGAAATTGGCAATCGGCGATCGGCGATAACACATAAAGTGCAAATAAGCTCCCCCTCTCCCGATGCGATGTGATATCGCTATCGGCAATCGGCGACTCACCATGCCCTCATTTTAAACGACCTTGCTAGCTATTCCAGACGCGATGCGATATCGCTATCGGTGATCGCGGATTCCAAATGAGACCAATGTAATAACTTAGCATTTCCTCGATGCCGGATTGCGAAAAAGGGAAAAAAGTGCAGTTTTCAAAGAAAAAGTCATAAATGGAAGTTTAATATGATTTATTCGTAATTAAGGCAATATCCTTTGAAAATCCGCTCATCCGCGTTCAAACCGCCAAATCGCCCAAGGCATGCTTCAAATGAATCATTCGGCCATTAATCGAAGCGACTGGAATTAATGAGATTGACAGGCCATAAAGACCATTTAATGAGAACAGCAGGCCTGCGATCTATCCACGGATTTGATCCTAAGGCCACCTTAAGTCAATTGATCGCTATGAATGCATCCAGATATATATACTTCATTCTGTTCAATTCATGTTATTGTTGCCTGTGTTACGCCTATTTTTCGCTCTGTGCAGGATTCTTCCATAGAGACAGAAGAAAGTGGATGGGAAAGAAGTCCAAGAGACCACAATGCCTACTGCTTCGCCAGCCCGCGGGCAAGCTGTTGTTGATCAAGCGGTAAGAAAAAGGGCTTTATTAGATAGACGTGCTGGGACTTACCATGACACTTGGCAAGGGACGTATAATTTGATTGAAGCAGAAGAGCCGAAGGTGACACGGATAGAAATCTCATGCGATAATACCAGTAATCTGACGCAAATTTAAAAGACTTGGCCGACTCCTTTTCTGCACAGAATAGCGGCCCGGGAGCAAATTCTCCCATACACGGATGTGGTAAGGTGGGCAATCCAAGAGCTCCCAATTATCAACAGATTGTTTAGCACTGCAGACGGGAGGATTTTCGGTTCTTTTCGAGCCGAAGATCTAAGGCTAATGTACCACCTACCGGCGGAAGAGAAAAAATATAATGCGGCATTTTTGGAGAAATTTCGAGCAGAGAACGAGACCAAGTCTGAACCAATTCGAGGCTGGAGACAGAATCCAGCAAAACACAAGCATGAAACCTCGGGTAAGTACTCAGTTGACTCCCTATGTTCTCCTTATGGCTATGTTGGAATTATGATGTGTAGACTATGGGGATTGCATGACTCTGCCAATTTTTCCATAGAAATGGTCCCCTTAATGGAAGCAGCATGTAGTGGCGAAATTATGGATTGGGCGGTTATATTATCAAACAAGTTAGCCAAAGCCATCCTCGATTTTAGGTCTAACTATCGCGTAACGGAGAGGGTTATTCCGCCATTCTATTACAGTCCCTATGTGATGGATGTGTTGTGTTTTAATTCTGAATTTCCTGTACTGGGATGGAGGTGGACGTCGCAAGACCCCACACCCATTCACATATATTATCAAAAATTGTGGAAGACTAATTATAAGCACCATCTTTATCAAATCTGCAATGGTTTTATGTTGCCAATTCATTATTCCATTTTTGATAAACCTGTCCCAAAGATTTCTAAGCAAGAAGGGGTAGATTTGACTGCAGTAGCAAGCTGGTTTGGGGAGGAGAAATTCACCTACATCAGAGTTTTTGGCAGTCAGGCCAGGCCACATGTGCTGCCACTTTACATCCCCGATAAGTTACTTGCCAGGGAAGTAGCTTATCAAATCAATGCTGAAGGGGTTACTTAGACCCTGAAAAGAGTGAAAAAACATGTTTGGCCTTCTTTTACCTTACGAATTGGAATTTATACCCTGCATGATATCAAACATGCAGAGAAGGAAGCTGGGAAAATGAATTTGCTCACTCTGGCTACTCTGCCAAGCAGGCAGTATGATCCGAGGAATATCGCTTACAATGCGCTCGACCAGGCCAAATTGGCCAAGGTCGAGCACAAAGAAGATAGATTCGAGGATTTGTTTGCATCGGTCGAATCGTTGTATCAAGTTAAGTCGCTTGCCAGAAATGTGTATAACGATGAAGGGCTAGTCGAATTTAACAGAATTAGAGAATAGAGGTTGCAAACTCTGCCTCTAGACCTGTTAGCGACTGTTCCGACGACAACCAAATCAAGCGAGCCTGAACAGCGAAGTAATACGCCACCTCCTACTACATCAAAGCAGCAGGAGGAAGTGCATAGCCAGCGGCAGGAAGTAATCTAGGAAAATGTGTAGCGACAAGAATAAACCCAGGCAAAAGCCCAAGAAGAGAGCAGCTCTAAAAATAATAATGATATACTAGTTGATCCGAATTTGCTCCAACAATGGCAACAATTCAGTACAATTATCAGCAACCTAGAGTGCTTGAAAGATGATAAGGTTTCTAAAGAAGGCGACACGCAAGAAGCGACATCGAAAGCGGTTTCGGGCGAAACCATTGGCCTACCCAAATCAAAAGAAACAGAGATAATTCCTAAAGATCCAACGGGATAAATCGTTTTGCAAATTGAAGAGATTCCCCCTTTGGATGTATTTTATAGCCCTAAGCATAAAGCTATTGTGAAGCGACAGAGGAAAAGGAGAAGAGCTGATCAACCTTCCCCATTCCCTGAATTAATAGTAACGGGCAATGTTGTGTGGAAAGAGGAATTCGACCCCTCTGATGACTTAACCAAGCTATCGCAATTTGCTGGAGCATATTCAGCGGCAACCATTGATAAAGCATCGGAGGTAAGCAGTTTATTGAAGGCCAAGGACCAAGACATCTCTTCGCTACAGGCGATATTATCAGAAGTTCAGCAGAAGGCAAAGCAGGAATTGCTAGTGCAGCAACAAAACAATAATCAGCTGACCAAGAAATTACAAGAGCAAAAGCAGAGGATTGATGAAAGCGCAATCCAAAGGCAAAGGGAGCTATCGGCGGCACTAGAGCAATTAAGAATATCAACTGAGGGAACAATGAAAGAAAAAGATGAGCAAATTGCTCAATTGACCACTCAAATTGAGCAAATGAAAAAGCTCCCTCAGGTAGATGAATTCAAAGCAGAAGCGCTTCAGTTAAATAAGGCATTGATTAATCAACTTATGCTACTATGTCAGCAGATTACACAAGCAGAACCATTGTGCGAGTTGGTAGCATCCATAAGCGAAAAGGTAGAAAAAGTAAGGACCGATTTGGATCAGGCCGAAGAAACACTGAAAAACTTTATAGAATGGCAGGATTCCGATATAGGCCGGGTGACTAATCTACCGAGAATTCTGGAATCGCACAAAGAAATATTATTCACAGAATGGCAATCACAACTAATGAAGGCAGAAAGAGCAATTTCCAGATGCAAAACAACCACTGGAAATTTGGTTGAATTAGTAAATAATACACTTTATTTGTCTAATATGATTTCCCAATGTACTCCAGGTCAATTAATAGCGACAAATATATTGGAGCACTCATGCTACCCGGAGCTGGAGAAAAACGAAAGATTAATTGCTGGAATCAACAGTTTGACATGGGATGCTTATTGGTTCTTCTTGATCAAGCCATACAGCCAAAGAGCCGCTTTGAAATGCCTCACGGATGCTGTCGGGTATATTATACCCGACATTCAGGATGCCACCTTTGCTGCCCAATTCAGTTTGCGCCTCAACAAACCGCCAGAAGTGGAGCCGATGCTTGCGATAAGCCAGCTCAGGTTTAAGGGCAAGCAACCTGAGTCATGACTCACATCACCGACTGCCAGATCGCCCCTGAGAAATAGATCGTACTTACTGATACCAATTTAGTAGGATTTTGTTTCATATATTTTTTTAGCTTAGTAGTATTTATAGACCCTTTCATGCATTTAGAAAGGGTCGTAAAGTTTTGTATATGACTTAAACCCTGAAGTTGCACTATTGTACTTCAGGGATATAAAATTTTTTAGAACTGGATTCCAATTGATTATCCTGAATTATGAGGAAAGGTTTTTTATGCAAATGTGCACTACTATATTGTTTAAAAGCATTTAAGTGTTGAAGAAGGAATTTTTTGAATAGCCGATTGATATTTCGGATTGATCTGCAGCTCAAACATGGTACTATTAATCTGCGTCCTGTACTCATTTTTTGTTATATGAATTGTTGTTTAAAATCATCTTGCTATATTTGCTATATACTATAATAGTGCTTTCGTAGCATTCCCTTATGATTCCACTATTGGTTGTTTATCGCATGCTTCCCTTTCAATTGTATATATGTATCGATGATATAAACAGTGAATGCAGTAATTTGTGTTTATCGCTTCATTGTGACTATTCATATGAAGTAATCTTTAAATGATTGAATGTCTCTTATTTATTTTACAGAGTCATATACATGCCTGTTAGATAGATAAAGATTATTTAACGTTGCATTCCAAATGAATAAGTTGTTCACGGGATTAGTATTAGTTTCCCTATTTCTGTCAATAGAATAAGCTAGTCGCCTATCACTTAAACAAACTATTCATCACCCATCCATCCCTTTTATTTTATTATCGGGAAACTGGTCTCGTTATCTCCAGTCGGAGCCACCATCCCAAACGGAAAAGGAGCTGTACTAAGGTCCGTACCGGGTGGTTATCCCCCAATGTTGTGGCAGCGATTTTCGGGCCATCAACATTTCTGGCGCTAGAAGGAGGGCCATCCGCTATGAATGGCGAGTAATCCAACACCTACAAACCATTCAAAGAGTAACTCACCCTCCGCGTCTCCTCGAACATCTCGTTCGCATTCTGAATCTCCAGTATCCAGACGAGAAGAAGAGGAATCAACCACTACCGCTCAACTACATCATACTTCAGAACACTTAAGTCCGGAGTCTCCTGAAGTTCAATCCATCATCCAGAAACTTCAAGGCTTCTCAATTTCCCCTCCTAGATCTGAAGTATCACAAGGCAGTCACACTTCGCAATTTCGCTTACCCCCTCACCTTACCAGACTCCAAAGCAAAAAGCTAGGTATTGAACCACCCGAATTTCCTTTACCCGAAAGGAAAAGGATCAAAAAGACCGCCGAAGGTTCTGGTAGCGAAACCTTTTTCCCCTCATCTCCATTTCATCATCACCTGTGCGAATTCATACACCCACTTCACACTTCATATCGTTGTTCACCCAAGGACTTCATTCTTCAACATCGCAATCTTTTCAGCTCTTGTACTTCCACCCTCCTAGGCACCTGGAACACCACAAGCGATCGTTGGTAATCCTAAAATGGCCCAAAGACCATGGAGAAGTCCTGGTGTGATCACCATGCCTGCACCTTTACATCCTTTACCCGATTACCCCGAAAAATGGTTACCCTAGTTCAATCCAGATGCTGGAACTTCGGCAAAAGAACATATTAACAATTTTATGCTGTCGGTAAATTTGAAGGGAGTCACTGAAGAAGATGTGGTAGTAAGATTGTTTCCCTATTCACTACAAGGATTTGCAGGGTCTTGGTACTTTTCCTTGCCCTCTGGATCCATCACGAGTTGGAATATTTTTCAGGAACAGTTTCTCACCAAATACGGCGATGACAGATCCTTAGCTACACTTGTCCATGACCTTTCGAATTTAAGGATCGAGTCAAGAGAACCCATTAAGGAGTTTAACTCCAGATTCAACAAACTCTTGAACAAAATCCCCACTGATGATAAGCCAAGCGAACAAGTTAGAAGCGAGTGGTATATCACTGCTTTGCCTTCAAACATTGCCATATTTGTCGATAGGGCTAAACATCTGACATTGGCCGAAAACATGAAGGAAGCACTCGCTGTGGAAAAAAGCGTAATCGCCTTCGAAAAGAAAATTGCCTTGGAACAAAGAAAATCTAAAAAAGTGTCCTTTAAAGATGACTCTAAGAAAAATAATACTAAGGATCCATATGACATGGAGGGCCTTCAAAAAGTCCTTAAAACCATGTCGAACGAAATGGTTGAGATCAAGAAACAAGTATCAGAATCCTCAACGAAGAAACCATTTAGGAATTTCAAGAAACCCAAGTCCAAACCTCCAAACGTTATATCATATGCAGACTCTGATCCTGAGGAAGAAGAAGAGGAAGAAACAGTTACACCATTTGAAGGAGAAGAAGAGGAACTAGTTGAATGTCACGGGATGTGGGACTTTATACTCCCTAATTCCGATACTGACGTTGAGCAATAACCCTTTCCTGTCACTACAAGGAGTAAAGGTACTCCCGAACCTGTTCAAGCTAATCCAAAGAAAAGGAGCGCTGGAACCAATACCGTAAAGGAAAAGGTACCCGTTAGAAAGCCAGCCGCGACAGTATCTAACAAGAACCATCATCCTCTACTACACCTTCGTCATCTAAAACGTTGGTAGTTTCTGATTCGATGGATTGCAACATTGTCGATGACATGAAGAAAACTAAGGCAAACATCACCATGTTTGAACTTAGTAAATTAAAACATCAGCAAAAATTACTACTCAAAGAACATAACGATGTTCCTTCTTCACCTCTTCCCACCACTAAAGCTGCAAGCGACTCAGGACAACCTCCTGCTGGTAGAGTTGAGGCAACTGACACAATTCTGATTGGAGATAGATCAAACTCCCATACCCCTCCTTTCCTCTTGACTTATGAAATTTATAATCGAAATCTACACAACTGCTTAATCGATTCTAGGGCTTCCTCGAATATAATGCTTGCTTCAGTTTGCTCTAAACTGAATATAGAATCTCAGAAGTCTTCTATTCACATTGTGCAGTTAGATAGAACTAAAGTTCAAGTTTTAGGGGAAATAAACTCTGTAACGATCAGGTTATCGGCAGACCCAAGAATAGTCCAAAGGATTGACATCCTAGTCGCCGATATACCTGAATTCTATGGGTTGATTTTAAGCAGGGATTGGTCAGAAAATCTCCATGGGTATATCTCCACCAATTGGTCACACATGTGGCTCCCCTATAAGGGCAAGCCCAATCAAATAAATATTGATCGAGAGAAACATATGACCCACACTGTTACAGAATTTGAACAGGAAAATCAACCGGTTGCGTTCAACAACAATATCCTACGAAATTATTCTTCCGAGTCATTTTTTGGCAATTATATTACCCAACCATCTCCTTTCTCAGTCAACAATTTCGCATCACAAATTGAAAATTTTTCACAGGCCGACAGGTCTAAATGCGTTAATGTTACTGAGAGTGTTGTAAAAAAAACTGTAGATAATTCATTATTTTGGTCTTTATATTTTGATGGATCTAAGTCCAGTGAAGGATCAGGAGCATGATGCATTTTGGTCAGCCCACAAGGAGAAAAAACAATGCTGTCCTGTAGATTAGAATTTGAATGCACCAATAACACAGTCGAGTACAAAGCGCTAGTCCAAGGACTATATAAAGCGATCGGCCTCAACGTTCAAAACTTAAAGGTCTTTGGTGACTCTGAGATTATCGTTAAACAGGTAAGGAATACAATTCATTGTCTTTCGAACCATATTAAGCATTATCAATAGCTGATACAAGAGCTAACATCCCATTTTTTAGCATTCAATATTTCTTCCATTCCCATGTCACAAAATTCGGCAGCCGACTTGCTAGCCAATGTCGCTTCCAAGCTACTCCCTTCCGAAGACTATAGTCCAGATAGGTTTTCAGTAGAATTACTTTTCAGGCCATCCATTCCTGACAATGTAACCAATTGGAGAGTGTTTAACCACGATGATGACATTTTACAATTTCTGACCTTTGAAAACTCCTATGACAATCAAATCATTGAGTAAGATGAGCATGATACTCAAATACAAGGTAAACAAGAGGAAAACTCAATCCCTAAGCGCGTAGTGAAGCTTCAAGATCTTTACGATATTAAATACAAGTTCAAACCTGTGTCTAATACAAAGCTTCAGAGCTCTACCTTAAGGTTTGAATTAATAAACCTTGGCACCGAACAAAATCCTCAAAACATTAATTTAGGATTAGGAATTTCGATAGAGGAAAAGGAAGCATTTATTAGTCTGTTACGAAAGAATAAACATGTTTTCGCTTGGAGATATGATGATC
>APFE031246123.1:0-11523 GCA_000404065.3 Pinus taeda
CTGTGCTGGAGGAGCAGAGGTATTCCCAAGAGCCAACCGATCCATCAATTTTTCCATGGTCTTCATCATCGTTTCAAAGTTATCTTCTGGAGCTGAAGTAGAAGGTTTATCTTCTTCTTTCAATTTAGCCTTTGCTATCTTTGATTTCTTAGCAGCAATCATGTTCACCTCCACTTTAATTGCATCGTTTTTCATGTCAGCAAGAGTAGTAGAATGCCTTTCTCTGAGTAAGAGGGAGAAGTCAGAGTCAAATGCTTCAGCATATCTCAGCTGTGCCAAGGCCCCAAGAGGTTTCAAATGAGCTAGAATAGAATTGTATATTTTATTAAACCTCTTAGAGAAGTTTTGGACAATTTCATCAGGAGCTCTTCTAAGATTGTTGTATTCAGTAAGAGCTTGGACAGGGTTGGTTATGTTTCCCCATTTCCTTAGAAAACTATCTTCGAACTCTGCCCCAACTGTGAATACTTCCAGCTCTAAGAGACTTGAACCATTTTCTAACCTCTCCAATGAAAGTTTGAGCAAACAATCTTAGATTTACATCTTCATCATCAACTTCCTCTCTGTCAGCAAAATCATTGAATCTGTCTACATGTTCTTCTGCTGTAATGTCTTCATCTCCACCCCATGTTGGAATTCTAGCAGCATATTTGCTAGGAAGGTCATGTAAAACAGCAGGGAGGGCTAGTGGAGCATACCTAGCAGGTATGACCATAATGAATGGAGGAGCAGTGATGACAGGTACTGTATGAACAGTGGAACCGGAACTGATATGAGGTGGATTTCCTAGTGTCTGAGAACTACTAGGACTAGCAGAGGCAAAGGATAAAGTGCTGGTATGGAAAGGACTATTTGGACTTTTCAAACCACTGACAAAGGTACTCCAATTTGGAAGGGGTAGACCAGTTTTAGACTTGAGTAAGACTTCAAAAGGATCAAGCTCTTTCATTTTGTTTAAATATTCCTCTTCTAACAGTAATTCTGAGGTAACAACCTCCCAAAATTCCTCCTTATCTTTTTGTGACACTAAGGATGAAGTATCAATACCTCTTTTTTGTAAATCTAAAATAATTCCAATAAGTTCTTCTTCGTTCTCAGACCTCAACAACACCTCATGAATTTTATCATCAACAATTTTATCTTCAAGACTTCTTGAAAATTCAGAGAGCAAAGATTTTGAAAAATATGGAGTACCTGGTGTTTCAGGAAATCTTTGTCTACTCCATGAAATGGTGTTTGGATTTTCCACAGGGGTAGGTGGATCTAGGTCAAGATTGCTCCGTGTATATCTCCCTCTGGAAGCCACCTTTTAAAATTTGAAATTTTATGGAGTCACCAAGGTAGAGTGCAGCCTTGAAAAATCTTCCGAGCTCCTGCTATCTTCAGAAGTTCAGCTTCTTGTTTTCGGGAATGAATAATCTTCAGACTCCCAGCAGACGCACTAAAATGTTATCTCAAAATCAGACCCTGGAAGGCTACAGACCAGGAAGACCTCAAGTAACTATTTCAAACCTACTTTAGGCTGAGGCTTAGCCTCCTTAACCTGAGAGGGCTCTCTCAAAAGGGTTAATGATTTTTTCAATTATAATTAAGATGGCTAACTCTTGTGAAACGAATATAAAATATGAATGGTGGAAACACAATTAAAATCTATCCATTGGGCTTATGGAGTCAACATCATTTCAGTATGACAATGGTTTCAACCTTACATAGAAGTCAGGGAATTCAACATTCAACACATTTAGAACATACCAAAACATATAGGACCACGCAGTCTATGAATGTATACAGGAAGTTAGAGCACCATAAGTGAATTCTAAGTGATTACACATTCATACCACGACAAATATTAGGAAAAGAACAATACAACACATTCTGAACATCAAATCCCTCATGAGTCCTGAGAAGCAAAGCTAAACTTGTATTACTAAAACAGAGTCTTTACATAAGCCAAATATGAGAGCTTTTTTTTTTTATTATAAATTTCCAACCCTTTGTACATTGCTCTTTCTCCTATTTATAGAGCTCTTCTACCTGATTGAGATTCCTCCTCAAGCATGAGGGGAACTCGAAATCTACTTCTAATGACACCTATTCAACTTTTAACTACCTATTAAATGTAACAAAATTCAACTAGACTTTCCATAGATCTAAATCAAGTAGGATTCTAACACCATGTTATGCTAATAATAGCCTTTATTACAATGGTTCTCGTTCTTTGACATCTGGTCCCTTTTTAGTTTGGCTGTGATAGATGTTCAAGGCTCCATGCTGGTCTTCCATGCCACATCTTCTCCATTGTCCTGAAACATAGGAAACTACCCTTGCTCATCGGTCTTTAGTTTGCCTTACAATTTTCGAATCCACAAAAGCATGTCCTTCATCTTTGATATCCAAAATGTAAGATATGGCCATGTCCTTGATGTGCTGTCCACCTCCTTTATGTTTAAAGGCAAAAACTCTTTCAAGCTATTTTGACATATTTTGAACTGTGGTAAATGTGCTCACATTATGACAAAAATTTAAAGTTGGATTCAAATCCATATTTTCTCCACCTGTCTTAACCTGGTTGAATGTTGAAGCTTTAGATGATGCCTTGTATATATTCCCCTTTCAAAATTTCCTGCTTATGTTTCAAAATCGGTTGATTGATATTGGATTATTTAGCTTCAGTAGTTTTGTAGTGCGCTACGAAACTGCTGAGCTCTAGTCATCACCTTCAGTGGTTTCGTAGCGCGCTACGAAACTGCTGGTTTGTTTCAAAAATCATAGTTTCAACCCAAAACTTTGCTCTTTGAGCACTTTGCTGTTAAAACATTCTTGCAATTGTTTCAAGACCTTCCAAAATTGAATGGGAATGTTTGGAAAGATTATACCAATCAAAACTATCAAAACTTTGAAATATATCCTTATTTGAAGTGGGTTTTCTTTATGGAGATCCTTTTTGCTGGTTCGATTGAATCTTTAAGTCTTCAACTTGTTTTTTCAGTACTTTGATCCCAGACTTGAGGTTTATATTGAATTTTGTGATAAATTGAGCTTCTTTTATTGTAGGAGTAGTCCAACTACGGAATTGAACATTAAAATCAACCACTTTAGGAATTTTAAAAGTTTGGTCCTCCCATTGAGCCTGCATTTGGTTAAAATAAGCCTCCTTAGCTGCAAATTTCCTAGCAGCTTTCTTTAATCTAGCAATCTCAAAGTTGGCAGATTCCAATCTCCTTTTCAAGTTTTCCACACTGTCTTCTTTTGAGTGGAAACTGTTTTTCCTTTATCCTTTCTTTCGTGAGGCCGTGTCTCCTCCCCTGTTTCATCTTCTTTTGGCTACACCTCCTGTACTTGTTTGAACTTCCTTGTTATGGGTCTCCTGGGTTTGAAAACAAATTGTTCAACTTGATCATGAAACTTGAGTTTCTTTGAGGCTTTGACCTTCTTAGCCTTCTCTTTTCCTGACTGTATCAAATTAGCTTGAACTAGTGGGGACTCTTCAATGTCAAGTGCTTGTAATAAATCATTTAAATCTCCCTTTGAAATAGGAATTTCTTCAATAGCCACTGACTTACCCTTTTCTTTTGCCACCTGGCTCCTCGTTCTTCTTCTTTGAACTCCTTCACCTGTGCTTGATTCATGTGCAGTTTCTTTATCTTGAATTTTCTCTTTAAGGGACTGCTGGGGTGTATCCTGAATAGTCAGTGGCTTGGTGGATTCCCTTACTTGTTTTCTTGCCTTTAACTTTGAAAACCTCTTGGCTCTTGTTTTTGCTTGAGGACCTGTTGTTGAAAAATATTTTGCAGCTAGAGGGTTGAGACCGATCTTGCTTTTGAAACCAGCCATGAATTTAAATGTGTCCCAGTCTCTGCCTACCCTTTAAAGTTCATGCAGAACAAGTAACCTAATCAGGCCATGGTGAAACAAAGAAGTCTCACAAGCCTCTTTTCTTAGTTGCACCTTGTCACACATTTTACTCAAACTGCGGAATAAGTAAAAAGGTAGATCAATAGATGCCTTCCCTATGAAATGCAATAGAAGTTTGAAATGGTACGAATACACCTTGTTATATCTTCCTTCACAGGTCAGGTACTTCTGTATACAGGTGAGCAAATGTACGTAGGATTCTTTGACATAGCTCTCAGGAACAGACTTGCTCAAATTCGAGTTAATGAATTCCTGCTTTAGAAATTCTTTGCATGGGTCCATGTCAAATTTGAAATTCTTGAACCAATTTTCTTGCCCTCTTGGAATCTCTGTAACTGTGGATATCATGTCTGGTGAGACCTGCAATTCCATCATACCAACCTTTGAGTTTAATCCTGTAAAATTCAGTGCAAATTCTTTAGTCACTTGTGCATGACCTCCCTGGAGCTTCTTACAAAAATTCGAACATCCAGCTTGTTTAAATGCCTGTTCGACCTCTCTGTTCTTCAAGCTTATATCCAAACCTTCAGGCTCGTTTCTCAGACATTTGCCTGATCTGTGGTCTTTCCTTTCTACTGATCCCTCCATGAAGATTCAGTGACCTGTAGGCAGGGAATGCTAGTGCTGTTCAAAATGCAAACTCTGCCTCTCTTGAATTTCTGCCTCGCCTGATAGCTGCCTCACTTGATTTGCTGCCTCGCTTGATGACAATGTTTTTTTCAAATTGAAATCTTGCAGATTTGTTTCTCATGCAAGGCTTACAATCATCATCAAAACTTGTGCATAGGTGGCTTTCCTTGGAACTTGTATTCCATGTGTATCAACGTACCTAGTGGTTGTGATAATGGAGATAGGTGGTTGGATGTGATATATGGAGTACATGAATTGACAAAGAATGACACAGCCATAGATTAACTTAATAGATTTGATAGTTGGGAAAGATTTGTTGCGGAATGCACGAATCTCTGATTTCGTAGCGCGATCAGTGTAAATTTTGAATTATGTGCTTGGAAATCACCTAATAACGTATCACGCTGCGAGAACACCTAATGGGCTTTTGCGCTGCGAAACTGCTAAACAAGATTAATGTGCTGCAAAAACACTTCAGAATGGTTACATGCGCTACGCAATCACCTAAAAAGGCTTTGTGGTACATAATGATTTTTGAAACAAACTGACACATGGCTATGAGATTGGTGATGAATGAGGGTGACCAGTGATAGATGAGAATGCATGCTTGACTCACGACCTCCTAAGACTCAGACTCTAAGGAAAAACAAAATCAAACTTAGACTAACACTGACCTTTTTCATCAAGCTAGTATAAGAAATTTTGGCATTAGATTTCTTATGTGATAACAATGGCTCCACTTGGGATAATGTGCTGCTGTAATACACTAAGAACTTG
The DNA here is from genome assembly GCA_000404065.3 of Pinus taeda. Classification (NCBI taxonomy): domain Eukaryota; kingdom Viridiplantae; phylum Streptophyta; class Pinopsida; order Pinales; family Pinaceae; genus Pinus; species Pinus taeda. Next base: position 5,323 of record APFE031246123.1, read on the forward strand.
CAGGTCCAGTGCTTTGTCCATTTTATGAAAACATAGATTTGCTTAACGAGCATCCCTTTCCAGCTTCTTGGGCCTTCACCTCGAGCATGAGCTTTCTGTTCAGTTTGTCATTATTTTCAACAAAAGAAAAACTGATAAAATGGGTATATACAATGTTGTGAGAAACTGGCAGAATTTTGATCAATAATAATGCTTTAGGAACCTGCCATTGATAGGTCCTCCAGCATATGGCTTTCCATCAATCTCTTGCAGAATGTAAGTATTATTTCCATGAAAAGTAGAAATTTGATATGGCCCTTTCCACAAATTTTCAAATTTACCATGCTTACCTTTCTCTTCAATTCTAGCTTCCCATTTCAATACTTTATCATGGATCTGAAATGTAACTTCTTTGATCTTTTTATCAAATGTTCTCTTGATTCTGTTCTGATTTTGTTGATGACTGTCAAACACCTCATTTCTTTTCTCCTGCAAGGCTATCAGCTGATTGATTCTTCTTTGTACAACATTTGGTTCCTCCTCTAATCCTTGAATTAGCTTCATCACAGGCACTCGCAGGGATGTTGGAAATATGGCTTCAACACCGTATACTAACTCATATGGTGATGTTCCAATGGATCTCTTTGTACAAATCCGGTCAGCCCACAAAGCATACTTTAATTTCAAATGCCAAGCTTTCTTATTTTCTTGCAGTAGCTTCTTGATGATCCTTACAAGGCTCTTGTTTGATGATTCAGCAAGGCCATTTCCTTGCGGATAATAAGCAGTGGAATGTCCAAGAGAAATTTGATACTGATGGAAAAAATAAATCATTTTCTTGGACTTAAAAGCTTGAGCATTGTCAGTTATAATCTTCATTGGACAACCAAATCTTGATAATATATTATTTTCTAAGAAAGAGATAATCACTGAATCATTTGCTTGCCTTGTTGGTACCGCTTCTATCCATTTTGTAAAGTAATCATTGGCTGTGAGAATCCAGCGATGCTGACCTGCTGAAGGAGGATGGATTTCCCCTATAAAATCTAATCCCCATTGCTGGAAAGGCGCTTCAACATATATAGGAACCAAGGGCAGTGGCATAAGCTTCCTATTTCCTTCAAATACTTGACATTCATGACATGTAGCTACCTTTTATAGATATCTCTGAACATAGTTGGCCAAAAGTAGCCAACCCTCAAGATCTTGTTTGCAGTGGCTTTCCAATAGTGATGTCCTCCACAATCTCCCTTATGGAATTCATCAATTACTTTATCAGCTTCTTCTTCAATGAGGCAATTTAACAATATCCCTCCTGCATCTTTCTAAAACAAATTTTGGTCATACACAAAATATCTTAGAGATTTCAGTTTGACAAACTGGACTTTGGATTTTGAAAGATTAGTAGGGACTCTATTATGCTGCAAAACAAATGCTACATCCTTGTACCATTCTGACAATAAGAATTTTTCATTTATTTGGACCGATTCCTCTTCATTTTCAGAAATTTTTGAGATCTCTCTACTCAAGTTAATATCAAGACAGTCCAAATTTGATTGTGTCAGCAGCTTGGCTAAGCCTTGACCCTTTACCAACTTTGTGGGTTTAATCTCAATGTCATATTCTAACAATTTTTCTATCCACTCGCCCCTTTTTCCATCTGGATCAGCCTGTGTCAGAATATCCTTTATAACAGCATTTGGGACATAGGCAACAATGTGAGAATGCAAAACATAAATTCTGAAATCCTTTATTGCTTTCACCATGGCATAGGCTTGCTTCTCTAGGATGTTATATTTCAATTCAGAATTTGCTAATGTCTTGCTAAAGAAAGAAATAGGTTGTTCAGTACCTTGACTTCCCTTTTGCAGTAGAACTCCAACAATTGTGTTTTCAGAAGCAAATGTAAAAATAAGGAATACCTTGGTAAAATCTGGGCTGATAAGTACTGGTGCTTGTGTGAGTGCCTTCTTGATATCTTCAAATGATTTCTTTGCTTCAACTGTCCACTTGAAATTCACTCCCTTTTTTAACATCTTTGTTATGCTCTTGACAACTTCAGCAAAGTTAGGAATGAATCTTCTAACAAAGTTAACTTTTCCAAGGAAGGATTGAATCTCTTTCCTACTTCTTGGTAGATCTAATTTTTGAATTGCACTAAACCTATTAGGATCAATCCTAATTCCTTCTTCAGAAATAATATGACCAAGAAGTTTGCTAGAGGTTAAAGAAAAAATACTTTTGGTTGGATTAAGAGAAATACCAAACCTTCTACACTTCAATAGGACTCTTTCAAGGTGCTTCAAATGATCTTCTTATCTATTTGAAAAAACTGTGATGTCATCAAGATAAACCATCACTGATTTTCCTTTTTCTTCAGCAAAAGCAATATCCATTGCTCTCTGGAAAGTGGCTCCTGCATCATGAGACAAAATGGCATTTGGCGTACATGAATGTTCCCCATGGTGTTGTGAAGGCCGTTTTCTCTTGATCATCTGGATGAACAAGAATCTAATTGTACCCTGAGAAACCATCAAGCATAGACACCCTTTGTGAACCAAAAATATTTTGCAAAATCAAATCCATTTCAGGAAGAGGATAATTATCTTTCAATGAAGCTTTATTCAGATTTCTGAAGTCTATACAAATCCTGATCTCTCCATTCTTTTTCCTGACTGGGACCAAATTAGCAAGCCAATTTGAGAATCTGATTGGAACAATAATCTTAGCATTAAAGAGTTTTTTCACTTCCTTTTCAATCAATGGCATAAGAAGAGGATTAATTCTTCTTAACTTCTGCTTGAAAGGCTTTTCATTCTCCTTAATAGGAATGGTATGCTGTATGATTGAGGAATCATATTGTTTCAAGTTAGCATAGCTCCATGCAAAAACATCAATGAACCTTTTCATCATCTCAACATATTTAGTCTTCATATCAGCTGAAAGAAATTTTGAAATCTTGACCATCTTAGGCACAACTGAGTCTCCTAAATTGCAGCTTTCCACCTCTTCTTCATTAGCTTGTAATTTTGGTGCTTTGAATACATCGTTTTGATCAAACAATTTCTCAAGGGGAATGAGGCCTTTTGGAATCAAGTTGTTTTGTAATTGTAAGACTTCAGACCTTTCCTTTGACTCTACTAACATATTTTGTTGATCTATCTGATTGTTTTCAAATTCTCCCTTTAATTCAATGAAATTTTTTACTTGCTGATCGTCCTCAAAAACTTGCCAATTTGTGATGTTATTTGGTATGACTGGTCTATGGTGAACCTCCACCTCATAATTTTTAGAAGAGTGCATAGGAATAATAAAAAGACTGGCAGAAACAACAATAGAGTCTGCAATAGAGTTTTGGTCTCTGGTTTTGATGGTGAAAGAATAGGCCTGAAATTTTTCCAACATATCCAACACTAAGTTTCTATATGCTCTCATCCTTACATCCTTGGTTTGGTAGGCACCTTCCACTTGTTTAATTACCAATTCAGAATCTCCACAAATAGCAATGTTTCTAGCTTTCAATTTTATCAAGGATTCTAAGCCTAAAATAAGAGATTCGTACTCAGCCATATTGTTGGTGCAATCAAAATTTAGTTTGTAGGAGAGAAACTTACTTTCTTTAGTTGGACTAGTGATCCAAATCCCAGCTCCTGCCCCTTCTCTTCCTGCTGATCCGTCGAAGTGTAATGACTAGCAGCCCATGGCTTCTCTTTCATCTCCTTGCTGTCCTTCTTGACCCTGATTTTTTGAAAGTTTTTCTTGTGATTCTCTTCCAACTGATTCATTGAAAAGGATAGCTGATCCAAGACCAGCATCAAATGAATAAATAGGAAAATTTTGAGGCTTGTCTTTGCTGCTTACCATATAAGCGATTCTGGTCTCCCGATACAACCTTCTTTGCTCACCAAAAACTGGGATAGTAACATAGGTAAGGTCCATCTGCATTGTGCCCTTGATCTTTGCTGCCCATGATCTCGAAAGAAGCATCCCAAACTTAGGTGGAATGTCAGCCACAACAATATCCATGACAATTGATTTTTTCTGGAATTTGTATGAGACCCACAACAACATCTTTTATCAAACCTATGCATTGAACTCTTTTTGAATCAAAGGAAAATAAATCCTTATATGGCCTAGTTACCTCTAATCCCAGTCTTTCCATGATCACCTTGGGCATAAGATTATGAGATGCTCCTGAGTCTAACATAGCATTATGTAAAGTCATATCATGAATGCTAATGCTTATGTAGAAAGGAGGAAACTCTTCATTCTGTTCATCTTCAAGTCTTGGACCCAAATAAATAACAGGATTATCTTCTTGTACATTTAGGATATCAGCGACTCCTGGTTGTGAATTGAGCATTTCAAAAATTTTACTTCTGTATTTGTCTACCTTGAGGATTTCATTAAAGGGGACTGATATCTTACTTTTTGCAATCTCATTCTCAAGGTTAAAAACAGAAACAATCTTCTCAACTTCTTTAGGAGGGAATGGAGCTTGAATATCCTTTTTGTGAGGTGGAGAATCATTCTTACCTTCAGCAACCTTTGAGTTTTCCTTCTTATCTTCAACTGCCTTTGAGGCATCTTTCTTGGGCTGTGCTTTGCTTGCTGTAATAGGGACGTTTCTATTCCTGAGATTGTACTGCTTTTGAATCTCAAAGATAGCATGGTGATAGCCCTTTAAAAAATCTGAAGGCTCTTCTCATGGTTTGGTCATACTGGACTCATCATGTTATTCCTTAGTCAAGAAAATCCCTGACACTTCTTCATCAAGACAATGGATTGACTCCTCAGGAATTTTGGGTTCATCTTCTTCATCCACCAAATTTTGTTGGAAAGGAGGTCTTACTGGAGGATTTGACTGTTGATTTTTGTTCTCTCTTGGCCTTTGCTGATTTTGAGGTCTTCTGAACTGAGGATTCCTAAATTGAGGTTTCTGCTGTGCTGGAGGAGCATAGGTATTCCCAAGAGCCAACCAATCCATTATTTTTTCCATGGTCTTCATCATCGTTTCAAACTTATCTTCTGGAGCTGAAGTAGAAGGTTTCTCCTCTTCTTTCAGTTTAGCCTTTGCCATCTTTGATTTCTTAGCAGCAATCATGTTCACCTCCACTTGAATTGCATCATTTTGCATGTCAGCAAGAGTAGCAGAATCCCTTTCTCTGAGTAAGAGGGAGAAGTGAGAGTCAAATGCTTCGACATATCTCAGTTGTGCCAAGGCCCCAGGAGGTTTCAAATGAGCTGGGATAGAATTGTATATTTTATTAAACCTCTTGGAGAAGTTTTGGACAGTTTCATTAGGTGCTCTTCTAAGATTGTTGTATTCAGTAAGAGCTTGTACAGGGTTGGTTCTGTTTCCCCATTTCCTTAGAAAACTATCTTCGAATTCTGCCCAACTGTGAATACTTCTAGCTCTAAGAGCCTTGAACCATTTTCTAACCTCTCCAATGAAAGTTTGAGTAAACAATTTTATCTTTACATCTTCATCATCAACTTCCTCTCTGTCAGCAAAATCATTGAATCTGTCTACATGTTCTTCTGCTGTAATGTCTTCATCTCCACCCCATGTTGGAATTCTAGCAGCATATTTGCTAGGAAGGTCATGTAAAACAGCAGGGAGGGCTAGTGGAGCATACCTAGTAGGTACGACCATAATGAATGGAGGAGTAGTGATGACAGGTACTGTATGAATAGTGGAACCAGAACTGGTATGAGGTAAATTTCCTAGTGTCTGAGAACTACTAGGACTAGCAGACGCAGAGGATAAAGTGCTGGTACGAAAAGGACTATTTGGACTTTGCAAACCACTGACAAAGGTACTCCAATTTGGAAGGGGTAGACCAATTTTAGACTTGAGTAAGACTTCAAAAGGATCAAGCTCTTTGAGTTTGTTTAAATCTTCCTCTTCTAACAGTAATTCTGAAGTAACAACCTCCCAAAATTCCTCCTTATCTTTTTGTGACACTAAGGATGAAGTATCAATACCTCTTTTTTGTAAATCTAAAATAATTCCAATAAGTTCTTCTTCGTTCTCAGACCTCAACAACACCTCATGAATTTTATCATCAACAATTTTATCTTTAGGACTTCTTGAAAATTCAGAGAGCAAAGATTTTGAAAAATATGGAGTACCTGGTGTTTAAGGAAATCTTTGTCTGCTCCTTGAAATGGTGTTTGGATTGTCCACAGGAGTAGGTGGATCTGGGTCAGGATTGCTCC
>APFE031246123.1:12071-24321 GCA_000404065.3 Pinus taeda
GGGAACTCGAAATCTACTTCTAATGACACCTATTCAACTTTTAACTACCTATTAAATGTAACAAACTTCAACTAGACTTTCTATAGATCTAAATCAAGTAGGATTCTAACACCATGTTATGCTAATAATAGCCTTTATTACAATGGTTCTCGTTCTTTGACATCTGGTTCCTTTTTGGTTTGGCTGTAATGGATGTTCAAGGCTCCATGCTGGTCTTCCATGCCACATCTTCTCCATTGTCCTGAAACATAGGAAACTACCCTTGCTCATCGGTCTTTAGTTTGCCTTACAATTTTCGAATCCACAGAAGCATGTCCTTCATCTTTGATATCCAAAATGTAAGATATGGCCATGTCCTTGATGTGCTGTCCACCTCCTTTATGTTTAAAGGCAAAAACTCTTTCAAGCTATTTTGACATATTTTGAACTGTGGTAAATGTGCTCACTTTATGACAAAAATTTAAAGTTGGATTCGAATCCATATTTTCTCCACCTGTCTTAACCCGGTTGAATGTTGAAGCTTCAGATGATGCCTTGTATATATTCCCCCTTCAAAATTTCCCGCTTATGTTTCAAAATCGGTTGATTGATATTGGATTATTTAGCTTCAGCAGTTTTGTAGCGCGCTACGAAACTGCTGAGCTCTAGTCATCACCTTCAGTGGTTTCGTAGCGCGCTACGAAACTGCTGAGTTGTTTCAAAAATCATAGTTTCAACCCAAAACTTTGCTCTTTGAGCACTTTGCTGTTAAAACATTCTTGCAATTGTTTCAATACCTTCCAAAATTGAATGGGAATGTTTGGAAAGATTATACCAATCAAAACTATCAAAACTTTGAAATATATCCTTATTTGAAGTGGGTTTTCTTTATGGAGATCCTTTTTGCTGGTTCAATTGAATCTTTAAGTCTTCAACTTGTTTTTTCAGTACTTTGATCCCAGACCTGAGGTTTATATTTACTTTTGTGATAAATTGAGCTTCTTTTATTGTAGGAGTAGTCCAGCTACGGAATTGAACATTAAAATCAACCACTTTAGGAATTTTAAAAGTTTGGTCCTCCCATTGAGCCTGCATTTGGTTAAAATAAGCCTCCTTAGCTGCAAATTTCTTAGCAGCTTTCTTTAATCTAGCAATCTCAAAGTTGGAAGATTCCAATCTCCTTTTCAAGTTTTCCACACTGCCTTCTTTTGAGTGGCAACTGTTTTGCCTTTATCCTTTCTTTCATGAGGCCGCGTCTCCTCCCCTGTTTCATCTGCTTTTGGCTGCACCTCCTTTACTTGTGTGAACTTCCTTGTTATGGGTCTCATGGGTTTGAAAACAAATTGTTCATCTTGATCATCAAACTTGAGTTTCTTTGAGGCTTTGACCTTCTTAGCCTTCTCTTTTCCTGACTGTATCAAATTAGCTTGAACTAGTGGGGAATCTTCAATGTCAATTGCTTGTAATAAATCATTTAAATCTCCCTTTGAAATAGGACTTTCTTCAATAGCCACTGACTTACCCTTTTATTTTGCCACCTGGCTCCTTGTTCTTCTTCTTTGAACTCCTTCACCTGTGCTTGATTCATGTGCAGTTTCTTTATCTTGAATTTTCTCTTTAAGGGACTGCTGGGGTGTATCTTGAATAGTCAGTGGCTTGGTGGATTCCCTTACTTGTTTTCTTGCCTTTAACTTTGAAAACCTCTTGGCTCTTGTTTCTTCTTGAGGACCTGTTGTTGAAAAATCTTTTGCAGCTAGAGGGCTGAGACCGGTCTTGCGTTTGAAACTAGCCATGAATATAAATGTGTCCCAGTCTTTGCGTACCCTTTGAAGTTCATGTAGAACAAGTAACTTAATCAGGCCATGGTGAAACAAAGAAGTCTCACAAGCCTCTTTTCTTAGTTGCACCTTGTCATACATTTTACTCAAACCGCGGAATAAGTAAAAAGGTAGATCAATAGATGCCTTCCCTGTGAAATGCAATAGAAGTTTGAAATGGTACGAATACACCTTGTTATATCTTCCTTGACAGGTCATGTACTTCTGTATACTGGTGAGCAAATGTGCGTAGGATTCTTTGACATAGCTCCTAGGAACAGACTTGCTCAAATCCAAGTTAATGAATTCCTTCTTTAGAAATTCTTTGCATGGGTTCATGTCAAATTTGAAATTCTTGAACCAATTTTCTTGCCCTCTTGGAATCTATGTAACTATAGATAGCATGTCTGGTGAGACCTGCAATTCCATCATACCAACCTTTGAGTTTAATCCTGTAAAATTCAGTGCAAATTCTTTAGTCACTTGTGCATGACCTCCCTGGAGCTTCTTGCAAAAATTCCAACATCTAGCTTGTTTAAATGCTTGTTCGACCTCTCTGTTCTTCAAGGTTATATCCAAACCTTCAGGCTCATTTCTCAGACATTTGCCTGATCTGTGGTCTTTCCTTTCTACTGATCCCTCCATGAAGATTCAGTGACCTGTAGGCAGGGAATGCTAGTGCTGTTCAAAATGCAAACTCTGCCTCTCTTGAATTTCTACCTCGCCTGATAGCTGCCTCGCTTAATGACAATGCTTTTTTCAAATTGAAATCTTGCAGATTTGTTTCTCATGCAAGGCTTACAATCATCATTAAAACTTGTGCATAGGTGGCTTTCCTTGGAACTTGTATTCCGTGTGTATCAATGTACCTAGTGGTTGTGATAATGGAGATAGGTGGTTGGACGTGATATGTGGAGTACATGAACTGACAAAGAATGACGTAGCCATAGATTAACTTAATAGATTTGACAGTTGGGAAAGATTCGCTGCAGAATGCACGAATCTATGATTTCGTAGCGCGGTCAGCGTAAATTTTGAATTATGCGCTGCGAAATCACCTAATAACGTATCGTGCTGCGAAAACACCTAATGGGCTTTTGCGTTGCGAAACTGCTAAACAAGATTAATGCGTTGCGAAAACACTTCAGAATGGTTACATGCGCTATGCAATCACCTAAAAAGGCTTTGTGGTACATAATGATTTTTGAAACAAACTGACACATGGCTATGAGATTGGTGATGGATGAGGGTGACCAGTGATAGATGAGAATGCATGCTTGACTCACGACCTCCTAAGACTCAGACTCTAAGGAAAAACGAAATCAAACTTAGACTAACACTGACCTTTTTCATCAAGATAGTATAAGAAATTTTGGCATTAGATTTCTTAAGTGATAACAGGTCCTAGACTAGTATCATGGTTCAACAAGAAACAAAGCTCTATTGCATTATCTATAGCTGAAGCAGAGTATGTAGCTACTGCATCTTGCTGCACAAAACTCCTTTGGATGATGCAAACATTGCAAGATCTTCAAATCACTTGTATTCCACCTATCTCCATTTTTTGTGATAATACAAGTGCAATCAGTATTTCAAATAATCTTGTCATGCATTCAAAGACTAAGCACATCTCGATCAAGTATCATTTTCTCTGAGAGAAAGTGCTTGATCAAAAGGTCAAATTGGAGTATGTTCCCTCTAAGGAACAAGTTGCTGATATCCTCACCAAACCACTGCCTAGGGAGACCTTTGAATACCTCAGACAAAAGCTGGGGGTTGTTGATGCATCATCCTGTTTTTGAATCTTGCCTATTTCAGAGATTGTTGTACGCAAGTTTCATATGGGGTATATGCGTACATACGATGGTTTATGTGGGTACAGTCAAATTGAAGAAAAGCTAATATGGGTCTGTCAGAGACCATTTGGCACAGATTCAGGGGGAGCATATATTCTTCTAATAATGCATTGTTGGCATTATCATAGAAGATCTTGGTTCAATTCTTCAGTTGTTTTGATTTCAAGAGGAGCAAGTTCAGAAGGAGAACATGGAGTCTGATCTGAAGATGCTGCTGATGTTTTGTCTCTATATTTCTTTTTTCAAGGTCATGTAACGACCTATCTTGGTTGATCCACTATGCTTGTGATGGATAATGTAATGTGCTTATTATATCATGTATCCCCACTTGGTTGGGAGTTGTATGTGTAAGTCTTTGATAATAGGAAGGTCTGTTATGATGCGTAAAGTCACATTTCTTTGTAGAACATCTTTCTGCAAATCTTGCCTATATGTCAGGGGGAGATTGGATCACACAAGATTTCAGCATGCATTCAGGGGAAGCATAACCCATTGCCCTTGATGTCAAAAGGGGAGGAAAGATCTTGGGTAACTTTGGGTTAGCATCAAGTCCAAAGGGGGAGATTGTTGGAATTATGACACAGGTTTGAATCGATGACATAAGTGTTGTCCTTGATGGCAATTGAATCAAGTAGCAGATCACAAGTTCATACTCTTAGAATGGTAGAAAATGATAGGTTCGCAGGTTCATGTTCACAAAGATGCGGTCATCGGTAGGTTCCACGGACATGCAGAACAAAAGATGCGGTCATATTCGCAGGTATACCATTCAAAAGGTGCGGACCCCTGTACACACACTTTAATGTAGAGAAAAGCACACGAAATCTGATGGGTGATCCATGGTATTTAGTCCGACGCTTTGGAACCTATGGTTTGGTCCGTGGTTTTTGCACCTAAATTATTGGACCCCTGTTTTGGATCCATAGTATTGGATCTCTATGGTTTTGGTCCATGGTTTGAGAAAGGCCTAGACTATAAAAAGGGAAGGAGATCATTTGGCCCTTTCACTCATGTGCGTTGAATATCTTAAGAGCAAGATCTGAAATTATGGAAATCGGTTTGTGAGTGATAGCTGGATCTGAATCAAGGAGAAACCTGAGCATTTTAAGGTGGATCTACTGATGGGTTGAGATCTCTTTGGCGCATGATCAGATCTGTGAATCTGACAGTCTGGGGTATAGATGAGGACTAATAAAGTGTATATACCTGGAGGTCCGTAGGCGAGATACGACGCAGGTGTAGAGGTGCGCAGGCCCGAAGACAGATCAGGTGTGGAGGTGTGCAGTCCAGTGGACAGCGTAGGAGCGGAGGTGCGCAAAACATAAGACACAACAGGTGCAGAGGTGCATAGAACAGAAGACAGAGTAGGTGCGGAAGTGCGCAGGCTCAACACAGCAGAAGTGCAGATAGCCGTAGATTTCTATTGGTGAAGTTGCAGACTTTTCTTGAAATATTTTTAGCTGCTTTTGCTTATTACTGCTGAGTTCAGGGTTCTGAATTTGTGTATGGTTGCTGTGTATTGAGAAGTTATTGATTCAATATTTGTACAAGGAAGTTGGGTGATTTCAGATCTATTTGATGTTTGATTGATATTCATGGATCTAGTCTAAAAATTTATGAAACGAGGTCGTTGGAAGAAAACATAAGGTTGTAGCCTTTTGCAGGTTGAATCCTGCGTGCTGGTATAAGAATGCACCAGTACAAAATCATTTTAAAAAGAAGTTTCTAATTGAAACAAGATAGAGACATATTGCAGCAGGTGGTTGTCACCCACATTGGGTTTCCACTTTATATCTTGTGTCCTTTGGTGCGACTGTTGCTCTATTTTTGTTCCTGTTTACAATAGTTCTAATGATCCACATCTGAAGAATATATTAAATTATAAGTTTGGAAGGTATATGCAAGTTTCATTTGCAAATATTTGTATAAATTGAAAAGAGTTTGATAATACTGATTCACCCCCCCTCTCAGTGTTATTTCCAACAATTGGTATCAGAGCAGGGCCTTCAGGAAAAGCTTGATCACTTGAAGGAAGATCTATCATCATGAGCAACTACAAAAAGGAAGCATCTATCAAGCCACCTATTTTTGATGAGAGCAACTTTGACTATTGGAAGGTAAGAATCACTGCCTATATTCAATCTCTTGGTACATAAGTATGGGATATTGTGGAAACAGGATACACATTTCCATCAGCAACTCCTACAAACACCGCTGGTAAGAAGCAGTATGAAAAAAATGCAAAAGAGATCAATACTCTATTAGGAAGTCTATCTCAATTAGAATTCGTCAAGGTTATGCAGCTCAAAAGTGCAAAAGAAATATGGGACAAGATTGTTCTAAGCTATGAAGGAGATGAGCAGGTAAAACGAGTAAAATTACAAACTCTTAGAATTCAATATGAAAGTCTCAGAATGCATAATGATGAAAATGTGGCTAGCTATTTCCTATGTATAGATGAGATTGTAAATTGTATGAAAAGCTTGGGTGAAGAAATAAAAGAAGTTGTTGTGGTTGAGAAAGTTTTAAGATCTTTGTCTCCTATGTTTGATTCAAAAGTTTCTGCCATAGAAGAAAAGGAAAATCTAAAGAATCTTATCATGTCACAACTACACAGAATTCTAACTGATTACAAAATGAGAAAAAGAGGACCATTAGACAGAAGAGAAGCTGCATTCAAAGCCTCAGGAAAGGGATATTACTATGAGCCAGGACATATGTCAAAAGAAGAGGAAGAATCAAATTTTTTCAAGAACCTTCAATGGGTAACTGGAAGATTCAGAGGAAAGCTGCCTTTCAAATGCTTTGCTTGTGGAAGGGTCGGTCATTATGCTGCAAAATGTCCACATAAAGGTAAACTAGACAAAGGTAAGGAACCTATTAGATGGACAAGAAGACAAAATAAGAAGAGCTATTACATGCATGAAGACTGTGATGGATTGTCAAATAGTGATGAAGATGAACAAGGTAATGATCATAGACTTTTGATGGCTTTTGAAGATGATGATTTCTTGGATGCTATAAATGAAGAAGGTCTTTATGAAGAAATTTCTAAACTTAAAGTTTGTTTAGAAGAAAAGAATATGATTATAGATACTCTAACATTCAAACTCGCTGAAAAAGATAAAAATAATGAAGAGTTAGAACGTGAAATTGTGGGACTTAGAAAAGAAATTTAGAAAACAAAAGCCCTTAATCTCAGATTTGTTAAAGGATCTCAAAATTTAGATGAGATTATCAAAGTGCAGCGTTCTCCTCTAATCAAGATAGGTCTCGGATATCCGGAAGAAACATCTCAAGCTTAGAAGCAAGCACATAAGCCATCCACCTCCAAAAGTTATCTTGATGCAACAAAGAAAAATGAACAAATTAACAATCGACAGCAAAAGCATAATGCAGATCACCTGGTAAATCAGGGACAATTTGCTTCAAGAATGATCAAAGATTATCAAGTAAATCGGGAGCAATCTACTTCAGGGATGAACATAAGCCTCAACCGATCACAGGTAAATCGTTCTCAATTTAGCTCAAGAATGGATGGAAATTACAATCATATGGCTGGTAGATTTGATAGTCGCAGGAATTTCTTCAATGGCCAATGTTTCTCTTGTCATAAATTTGGTCACAAAGCTGCTCAATGTGTTTCCTACAAGACTATCATGACTAGGGAAGCTCAAAAAGGAGTATGATAGGAATCATGAAAAGAACCTACAACAACTTCTCTGTCTCTTGAAAATGAAATAGAATGTTCTATCTGTAACAACTTTGGTCATGAAGATTCTAAATGCAGAAGCAGGTTTCGGCAAACAACTCAGAAGGAGCAAGCTACATTAAGTTCCAAAACATGGAAAAATAAAGAAATGCAACCAGAAAGATGCGAGATGGCCTTATATGCAGAAGGACAGGAAAATTAATGGTACATCGACAGTGGATGCTCGAAATATATGACAGGTAATAAAGAAAAACTTCAACCATATAGTGCCTTAGAAAAGGAAAAGAAGGTCTCATTTGGAAATGACACCCTAGCATTCATAAAAGGTAAAGGCTCTATTCGTTTGAAAGAAAAGGTCAGAGCTGGAAATGTGATGTATGTTGATGGCTTAAAGCATAATCTATTGAGTGTTAGTCAGATGTGTGATCAAGGAACTGAGGTAATATTTTGATCAAATGGATGTATTGTTCGTGAGATTGATACAGGAAAAACAGTGATCAGAGGCATAAGAACTCCAAATAACTTATATATACTAAAGGGAGAACATCAACAATGCTACTTAAGCAAGAATGATGAACACTAGCTATGGCACAGAAGACTGGGGCATCTTAGCTTCTCTCAGATCAGGAAAGCATGCAAATATCAGGCAGTTCGTGATCTTCTCGACATCAGAATTCCAGATAATACAATATGCAAATCTTGTCAATTTGGTAAGCAAACCAGAACTAATTTCCCTGAGAAGGAAGGATGAGTTAGCAGGCCACTTGAACTTGTCCACACTGATATATGTGGTCCAACTAGGAAGAGGTCACCTCGAGGAGAAGAGTATTTCATATTGTTCATTGATAATTTTTCAAGGATGTGTTGGATAGGACTCATGAAGTATAAAGATGAAGCTTTCGTAAAGTTCAAGTCATTCAAAGCTTTGGTTGAAAACCAATCAGATCGCAGAATCAAATGCCTTAGATTTGATCGAGGAGGGGAATTTACCTCAGATGAATTTTTTGATTTCTGTGAAAAACATGGAATCAGAAGGGAATTTTCCGCTGCAAGGACTCCTCAGAAAAATGGAGTAGTGGAAAGGATGAACAAAACAATCCAACAAATGGCTCGTGCTATGCTTGATCAGTCTGGAACTCCCGCAGCCTTCTGGGGTGAAGCCACATTTTCCGCTGTTACTATTCTCAACAATACAAACGTCTGGGTAAACAACACCCAGACTCCTCATGAAATTTGGTATGGTAAGACTCCCATGGTAAAATACTTCAAAATCTTTGGAAGAAAATGCTACATTAAAAGGACTAATGAAAATCTTGGCAAGTTTGAACCTAGAGTAGATGGAGGCATTCTACTTGGCTACTCTCCCCATAGCAAAGCTTACAAATGTTACAACAAAAGACTTGGTAAAATTATTGAAAGCATTGATGTAGTGGTTGATGAAGAAGGAAACCCTCCTAGACAGATAAACTCTGAAGGTCTCGAAGAAGATTATCTGTCAACATCAAATCAGATTCATGACAAAGAAGAAACCCATGAGGCACCAGAAGAACAGATAAGGATAGAAGAAAAGACTCCATCCAGATATGTTCAAAAGAATCATCCAGAATCTCAAATTTTGGGGCAAAAAGAGGGAGGCGTGCAAACAAGAAAAACCATTTTAGAAGCTTCAAGCTATCTAGCACTGCTCTCCTCCACTGAACCGCAAAATGTAAGAGAAGCTTGCAAAGATGAATGCTGGGTCAAGGGCATGGAGGAAGAACTCGAGTAGATTGAAAAGAATAACACTTGGGAGTTAGTTCGTATACCAAAAGACAAGAATGTCATAGGGACAAAATGGATTTTCAAAAATAAGCTGAATGAAAATCGGGATGTGGTTAGAAACTAGGCAAGACTTGTTTGTAAGGGATATGCGCAACGAGAAGGCATAGACTTTGAAGAGACTTTTGCTCCAGTTGCTAGACTTGAGGCTATAAGAATGTTCCTTGCTCTCTCTAGCTTTCAGAAGTTCAAAGTATTTCAGATGGATGTAAAATCTGCATTTCTGAATGGAGACTTGAATGAAGAAGTATACATTGAGCAACCAGATGGGTTTATCCTTGGAAATGATCAAAATCTTGTATGCAGAATCAAAAAGGCTCTCTATGGCCTTAAATAGGCTCCAAGGGCATGGTATTATCGGTTGGATAAGTACCTCCATCAACAAGGTTTTATAAAAGGATCAACTGATAGCAATCTGTATATAAAAATTGACAATAATAAGTTGCTAATACTTGTTGTGTATGTTGATGATATCATCTTTGATAGCAATGAAGAAGACATGAGTCAAAATTTTGCCTTGGTGATGCAGAAAGAGTTTGAAATGTCCATGCTTGGTGAGCTCACATACTTTCTTGGTCTACAAGTCCAACAAAAGAAAGACGACATTTTTCTATCTCAAACCAAATATCTCAAGCAGATCTTGAAGAAATATGGGATGGAGGATTCGAAACCAGTATGTACCCCTATGGTGACAGGTTGCAACCTCAGCACAAATGATGAATCGACAGAAGTAAGCACATCCCGATCAAGTATCATTTTCTCAGAGAACAAGTGCTTGATCAATAGGTCAAATTGGAGTATGTTCCCTCTAAAGAACAAGTTGCTGATATCCTCACCAAACCACTGCCCAGGGAGACCTTTGAATACCTCAGACAAAAGCTGGGGGTTGTTGATGCATCATCCTGTTGTTGAATCTTGTTTGTTTCAGAGATTGTTGTACGCAAGTTTCATATGGGGTATATGCGTACATACGCTGGTTTATGTGGGTACAATCGAATTGAAGAAAAGTTGCTATGGGTTTGTCAGAGACCATTTGGCACAGATTTAGGGGGATCATATATTCTTCTAATAATGCATTGTTGGAATTATCATAGAAGATATTGGTTCAATTCTTTAGTTGTTTTGATTTCAAGAGAAGCAAGTTCAGAAGGAGAACATGGAGTCTTATGTGAAGATGCTGCTAATGTTTTGTCTCTATATTTATTTTGTCAAGGTCATGTAACGACCTATCTTGGTTGACCCACTATGCCTGGGATGGATAATGTAATGTGCTTATTATATCATGTATCCCCACTTGGTTGGGAGTTGTATGTGTAAGTCTTTGATAATAGGAAGGTCTGTTATGATGTTTAAAGTCACATTTCTTTGTAGAACATCTTCTTGCAGATCTTGCCTATATGTCAGAGGGAGCTTGGATCACACAAGATTTCAGCATGCATTCAGGGGAAGCATAACCCTTTGCCCTTGATGTCAAAGGGGGAGGAAAGATCTTGAGTAACTTTGGGTTGCCATCAAGTCCAAAGCGGGAGATTGTTGGCATTATGACACAGGTTTGACTCGATGACATCAGTGTTGTCCTTGATGGCAACTCAATCAAGTAGCAGATCACAAGTTCATACTCTCAGAATGGTAGAAAATGACAGGTTCGCAGGTTCCTGTTCACAAAGATGTGGTCATCGGCAGGTTCCGCAGACACGCAAAACAAAAGATGCGATCATATTCGCAGGTATACCATTCAAAAGGTGCAGACCCCTGTACATGCACTTTCATGCAGAGAAAAGCACACGAAATCTTACGGGTGATCCATGGTATTTAGTCTGATGCTTTCGAACCTATGGTTTGGTCCGTGGTTTTTGCACCTAAAGTATTGGACCCCGGTTTTGGATCCCTAGTATTGGATCTCTATGATTTTGGTCCATGGTTTGAGAAAGGCCTAGATTATAAAAAGGGAAGGAGATCATTTGGCCCATCCACTCGTGTGTGTTGAATATCTTAAGAGAAAGATATGAAATTCTGGAAATCAGTTTGTGAGTGATAGCTGGATCTGAATCAAGGAGAAACCTGAGCATTTTAAGGCAGATCTATTGATGGGTCGAGATCCCTTTGGCGCATGATCAGATCTATGAATTTGACAGTCTGGGGTATAGTTGGGGACTGATAAAGTGTATATACCTGGAGGTCCATAGGCGAGATACGATGTAGGTGCGGAGGTGTGCACGCCAGAAGACAGATCAGGTGCGGAGGTGCGCAGTCCAGTGGACAGCGCAGGAGCAGAGGTGCGCAGAACATAAGACACAACAGGTGTGGAGGTGCACAAAACAGAAGAAAGAGCAGGTGGGGAAGTGCGCAGACTCAACACAGCAGAAGTGCGGATATTCGCAGGTTGCTATTGGTGAAGTTGCAGACTTTTCTTGAAATATTTTTAGCTGCCTTTGCTTATTACTTTCTGAGTTCAGGGTTCTGAATTTGTGTATGGTTGCTGTGTATTGAGAAGTTATTGATTCATTATTTGTACAAGGAAGTTTGGTGATTTCAGATCTATTTGATGTTTGATTGATATTCATGGATCCAGTCTGAAAATTTATGAAACGAGGTACTTGGAAGAAAAGAGAAGGTTGTAGCCTTCTGCAGGTTGAAGCCTGCGTGCTGGTATAAGAATGCACCAATACAAAATCATTGTAAAAAGAAGTTTCTAATTGAAAGAAGATAGAGACATATTGCAGCAGGTGGTTTTCACCCACATTGGGTTTCGGCCTTATATCTTGTGTCCTTTGGTGTGACTGTTTCTCTATTTTTGTTCTTGTTTACAATAGTTCTAATGATCCACATCTAAAGAATATATTAAATTATAAGTTTGGAAGGTATACACAAGTTTCATCTGTAAATATTTGTATAAATTGAAAAGAGTTTGATAATACTAATTCACGCCCCCTCTTAGTATTATTTCCAACACTCGTCTTGTTATTATTTTATGCTTACCACTCTTTTCTACCACACGCAGTTCACCTAGAGTGTTTCTGGTGCATCTATTGATAAGCTCCTATAATCCCTTCATAGCCTTGCTATCA
>APFE031246123.1:25687-39872 GCA_000404065.3 Pinus taeda
TTCATTGCGATTTATTTGAACCCCACAATCGACTGTGCCTCAGATTTAGGCCTACTAAATTCTTTATTCAGCGCGGTCTGGATTTTTGCCACTCCAACGTTTGGGTTATCATTATTGATCCAAATGGATCCTAGAAAACCCTCTAGGTCTTCAAAGTCTTCTAAAGATAAAAACTATCACAAAAGAAGAACCTTAAAAAAAAAAGGCGGATAACACTATCGGGCCTTAAAAACATTGAAAAACAGGTCTATCAAGGCTTAGACAACGATGTACAGGAGCTGTTGGATCTGGCCAATCAATGGTCCAGATCCGATCAGCATATCGCAATCGGCGGTGACAGGCGAAGGCCATTAGAGGTGACCATATGATAGTTGCGATCACGATCAGTGTGGGTCAATGAGGACTGTTGATCAAGTGCGTAGATCGACGACCCAAGTTGAATCGCAATATCGCATCAGCACAATGCAAGGGAACGCTTACCAATGGCCCGGTGCTCATGTGATATGCGATTGCAACAAGTTGCATCGCAAAATCACATCGGAGCAACACCATAGAGTGGGGGCCGATATATACACAACTTGCGATATATATATTCGGACTCGATAGGGTTATGAACGATATTCGATATATTTTGAGATCCGGAAACAGGGCCTTTCCTATGTATTTTGCGTTTTTCATTAAATAAATGAAATACAAAGGGAAGTGTCGATGCGATGGAACCGGACCCGAAAGGGTTTTGTAAATACCATTTCATAATTATTTCAAGTCCGATATAAGCCATATTGACAGTATTTTCAATGTTTTAATGCATTTTTATAAATACAAAGGGAAACCACAGAATGAGCGGGATTTCTAGCTGGCCGTAGGTGGTAAGTGGTTTTGGCCGGGCACTGCCCGAGCCCATACACTGGCTACCACATGGCCAGGCACCGGAGAGAGAAAAATAGCCTTTTCGGGAGGTTAACCCCCATATGCATGAGCCACCTGAAATGAACCTCAGCCGTTGGATCAAGATCTCTCAAATCAATGGTGGAGATGTGATAAGCGATATAAAGGCGGACCCGATAGAAGTATAAAGAAGATTTAAGGATTTTTGAAGTTCGAAAAATGACAAATTGGTATATTTTCCTGTATTTTACAGTGTTTCTTTGTGTAAATAGAGAACGCTATTTTTTGGGATTTCAAGGGTACCGATGGTCCATTCCATTACAGAACAGGTGGCCACCATACCTGAAGGCGTTTAGCAATGATTTCTAACGCTCAGAAGGGGATTCGAGTGGACAGAGGCTGGGAGCTAGAGAGCCCGAGAAGAGGAAATAAAAAAACAACGTAGATTGGCTTTAAAGCCATAGAAGATAGAAGAAAGAGACAAGCAATGCTAAGACAGAGAGCAAACAGAGACAGAGAGTTAGTGAGGAGAGCCTGTGTACTCAGAAAGACTTGGAGGATCCAAGTAAAGACTTGTTGTTTTGTATCTGTTGTGTGAGACTCAAATTGAGCTCACTTCTGTAAAACTCTATTTTCAAAGACATAATAGAGAGGTCACCACTGAAGGCTGGACCAGGAGACGTAGCCCAGGAGTGTTGGTTGAACTCCATATTAAACTTGCTGTGTTTATGTGTGTTTTCTATTATGCTTCTTTAACTGCTTCCTTGTCTATGTTATTCACAATCTTATCGATCCATTGCACTAAGTAATGTAGGCAAATCCATGCACATGAGTGTGTAATACCTTAATAATTGTCTAAATGTCATTATCAGATCAATTATAGTACTTAATGTACCAGGTTAGCACATGATCCCGCAACGCACTAACCAGTGTTTCCTTCTTCAAGTGATAATCTATAACACCTTGAGCTTCCCATACAACCTCATTTCCCAAGCCTTTAAACAAAGTAAGCTTCATTGGATTTGCCATGCTGAACTGTAGTGGAGGTGGAGGCAGTATGGGTGAAGTCGTAGGTGATGCTAGTGAAGTTGGAGGTGATGTGGGTGGAGGTGGTAGCCACGGGAATCCTTGTCTTATTAACTGAATATCACTTTGCGAAGAAGCCTGTGCTACTACCTCTTCATCACCCAATGGAGCTGAAATCAATGGACTATATTTAGGACCCTTTCTTCCTTCATTCGTATAAGTTTTTCCACTTCGTGTAGCTCCGAACATCAAGGTAGCTGCATAGCTTGATTTTTGCACAATAACATCTTAATCCAGATATTCAAATATTTCAAGTACTTACCTCGTGGTCCTTTGAAAAAACACCGCTCCACCTCGCTGTAGCTGACTGAGGTGTCGATCACGAATTTAGTCACAAATCCTCCTATGATGCAATCGAGCCAATGATCGACATCGTGAACGATCTTATCCTCATAGGCTTCCAGTATTTGTACTATCTACGGGGTGCAAACAATAGGGCCGTCAAGTCTCCACCTTCCTTGGCTATCTGCTAGCTTCGCGATCCACTCGTATAGCTCAACTAGAAAGGAATAGAAAAAGGTCTCGTGAATCTCTATATATAGTTAATTGTACACCACTGTTCCTTTTTCAGTTGCGGGCTCCTGTTCTCCTGCACCACGAATTCGTGGATCTTCCTATCCAACCAGTCTCCAATCTCTTTCTTAGTTGGATTCCAGTTATACGACATCACACATCTCTTATGCAGATTCCGGTCCCAGCAACGAAACCATTTGTTGGCTTGGTGGGGTTTGACCCAGGTTCAACATTAGTTAGCCAAACAAATACCTACACTACTGGCCCTTTTGGCATTAGCCCACAGAGTGTGGATCGAAGTCTCACCCCCAACAGTATGGGGGGATGTTGGAACCAAGTTTCCGCACCCTGAGATGGTTGTGATGTCAGTTTGTTCCTTCTATTTCTGCTTTCACACAGGTCATTGAGTTCTAGGGCTCTGTTTGTCTAAACCTTTACTTCGCCCTTTAGTACCTCTGTGAAGGGGTACGTTCGACCTTCGCGGTTTAGGTACTTTTGCGCTGCTAGGGAAGCGCATTGTGCAGATTCCCAAACTAGCTTAAGTATCTTACTTATCTTATTAAACAAACACAGTTAGCACTGCGTAAATAAATATTCTTACTTGCGTTCAATTAACCAACGGAATTACATACATTCCTGCATCAGATAAGAATAATAAATGAAATTCATACATAATTGAAAAGATGCATTAATAGGAAACAAAGATGCAAAATATGTAGAATGCTTCTCTCTATTGATATCCTTAGATAGTTATAGACTCTACCTTCCTCGCGCACACATTTGCAGGGGTCTGTACACTTAGCTACGAACTTATACCCTAGGCCTCTGTGCACTCAGCTGCAGAGCCTCTACCTATGTTATGACTCAGAACTTAGAATTTTCTCCTTATCCTCAAGACTTCATCTAAAATTCATGACTCAACTTTCTACTTAGTGCTTACTTGCTTAGCTCGTTTTATACGATCCCATGGTCCACGGACTATGGGAAAATCTTTACAGCCGACTTTACTTTACAAAATTAGGGCGGACAACCCTTTATGACAACAACCCCTACCCTGCGCTCCTTGGAATTGATTGTGCTACTGACATGAATGGGGTGATCAACCTAAAGAAGCAAAAGATGATATTTGAAAAGAAATCAATTCGCGTAATATTACCCTTATATCCTATTGAAGGATCACGCTATATTGAATGAGTCCGCGATTATGAAAGCGATGACGATTTGGATTACATATATAAGATAACAACGTGAGACCAAGACTGGGTGAATCCAATAGTAGATGGACGAATTACATGGGATCATGAGAATTCTTGCACCTCAGACTCTTATGAAGAATTAGAGAGTTGGTAGAATTGGCTACATGAAGTAACCATGCTGAGCTGTAACATGATGACCTGGTCACTATGCTGTGTGTCATCAGAGATAAGGAATATGCCGACTTACGATGGCTTGAATGATGTAGATATCTTTTTGGATGCATTGGAAAGGGAAGTACCAAAGGAGCAGCGCTTCCAGGCTTTGGATTGGGCACTGCACGTTATGCCCGCAAGATGGTGGGGTATGCACAAGGGTATCTTTGATGATTGGCGCAAGTGTAGGAGGATGATGAGAACACGCTTTGGGAAACAAAAGGTATGGATGATAGATAAATATGATGGGAAGGGTGATTCGCAGGCACACTTGGACAAATGGGCTAAGGCTTATGGAGCGAAGCCCCAACCTAAATGGGTGCACTTGTTTTGTCATACCTTGGATGTCATCTTGATGAACAGGTACTTAGAGAGAGAGCTCCACCATGGCACAGGTGAATGGGATATTCTGCGTGAAGGATTCATAATGACGTTTAGCTTCGAAGATGGGTTTGACTGTATTGACGAAGTGCTACAAGATGTTAAAGCAATAATATTTAGGATACCGTAGGATCCTTTGGATCTGATTCAACTTGATTCGACTACTCAGCTAAGCCATGCACTGGAATGCTATAACGTGACTGCTGAAGAAGAAGATGAGGATCCACTAAAGATTAATATCCTTGAAACAAAGGGTCACCACGAGGTTGAGGGACCGCAAATCGAGAACCTTGATATAACCCCACCACTGAAAACTAAAAATGTAAATATTGGTATGGAGGTGTAGCCCAAATTTGCGAAGATTGGAGATTATTGGGATGACGCGACGGTAGATAAGGTAGCTAAATTTCTCTGCGAATACCAAGATTTGTTCCCTACCAAGTTTACGGAGCTAAAAGGGATAATATGAGACCTGTGCAGTATGAAGATCATGTTAAAACCTGAAGCGAAGCCTGTTAAGCAAAGACCTTACCGTCTCAATCCAAAGTATAAGGAGAAGGTCTGCTTAGAGATAGACAAGATGCTCGCAGCAGGCATCATTGAGCCCGTAGAAGAATCTGATTGGGTGAGCCAGGATATGCGTAGATCTTAGGAAATTGAATGATGCTTATGTACATGATCCTTTCCCGACTCCATTTAGTGATGAGGTATTGGATAATATAGGTGGCCAGGAAGCATACTCCTTCACTGATGGGCTCTCTGGGTACCATCAGATCAAAATCGCACCTGAAGATAGAAGTAAGATGACCTTCGTGACTGAGTGGGGATGTTTTCAGTACATTGTAATGCCTTTCGGATTGAAGAATGCACCTATGATTTTTTCACGCGTAGTCATTACTGCATTCAAGGAATTAATTCATAAGTTTTTGGAAGTATACTTTGATGATTGGACTATATTTGGGTTGGTAAAACGCCATGTGGCAAGTTTATGCCTAATGCTAGATACTTGTCGAAGGTACCATATTGTGCTCATTCTAAAGAAATCACTGTTTTGTGTTCCTTTTGGGACTCTTCTGAGTCATGTGATTTGTAGACATGGATTGATGGTAGATCTCGCAAAGATTGAAGTGATACTTAACTTGGAGGCACCGAGGAGTGTAAAACATCTGCGCGCAACCTTACGACATACTGGGTATTATAGGAAGTTTATCAAGGGCTATGCCCAGATCACTGTGCCTATGAAGAAGTTGTTGAAAAAGGACGTCAGGTTCTGGAAGGAGTTTCATGTACATGTAGACGCGTCATGTGTAGCACTGGGAGTAGTATTGACATAGGCTGGCAGAGGAGAATTGGACCATCCTATAGCATTCACAAGCAGGAGGTTATCTAAGGCTGAGAAGAACTATTCCACCACTAAGTGCGAAGGGTTAGCCATGGTATATGCACTCCAGAAGTTTAGACACTATTTGCTGGGTGGACATTTTAAAATCTATATGGATCATTCTGCATTGAAATACCTTGTCAATAAGGCTGTGTTGGGGGGCATAATTTGTAGGTGGTTGTTATTGTTCCAAGAGTATGATTTTTAGGTTATTGTGAAGCATCGATGACTAAATGTGTGACCAGACCATCTGTCGCACATCAAAACGAGGGAAGAGCCCACTAATTTGGAGGAGGGATTTCCTGATGCACAACTATTTGCAGTGTACGTCGCGAATGATCACTTTGAAGACATCATACACTTCGTAATGACAGGAACCGCCCTGAAAGGCTATACCATCTAGTAGAAGAAGGAATTTGTGGTGTGCGCGGCGGACTTTTCTGTCATTGCCAGACATCTCTACAAAATCGGGTCTGATGAAGTATTATGACGATATGTACCAGAGTTTAAAAGGAACCATATCCTCCCGCACGCTTGGGAGGAAACTATGCAGGGAGAGCAACTACGTAGAAGATTCTACGCACAGGGTTGTGGTGGCCAACCCTCCATCAGGATTCAAAAGCTTGCTACAAGGCATGTGATGTGTGTCAAAGGAATGGCAGGCCATCTCGAAGGAATTAGCTACCTCTGAATCCACAGATGACGTTACAACCTTTTGAGAAATGGGTGATAGATTTTTTGGGACCCATTCAACCCCAAGGGAAGAAGATGGGCGTGCAGTACTGCGAGCTCAGTGAAGAGATTCGGCCCTGCGCATACCCGCAGTACTATGGGCCTATCAGATGACATGCAAAAAGTTGACTAGACAGACACTCTTTAGGCTTGTATATGGCGTTGAAGCAGTGATGCCCATGGAATACATTGTTCCTAGTCTTTGCATAGTGGAACCAATGGGTATGGCAGATTGCAGAGCCTTGAAGAGAGGCTACGCAACTTTCTGAGCTTGAGGAAGAGAGATTTCTAGTTGGATTTCACCAACAGGTCCAGAAGCAGCACAAAAAATCATGGCATAATCGACACATTAAGCTGCACATCTTTAAGGTAAATGATATGGTTTTGTTATATCACAACAAGTTTGAAAATTTTTGAGGGAAATTCAAAATGCACTGGTTAGGGCCCTATGTCATTAAGGAGATTACCGATGATGGAGCAGTCTAGTTGGTTAAATTGAATGGAGATCTCTTCCTAGGAAAGGTGAATGGTAGCTGATTGAAGCCATACACCGGTGATTCGGCCAGGTGACTATATGAGGGTAGCATAGACTTAGCGCTCCAGGCAGCTGAAAGGAGGTGCGGGACTATAAACAACACTGTGTGGGTTGGGGAACTGCACAATTGCAGGACTGTGCAGGACGAGGAAATGTCATAAGGTTCGTGACAACGCAAAGGGAGCTGCGCTACCGAGGGAGAAATCATGCAGGTTAGCTGGAAAGTGACCATTAAAGTCATTTTTCATGATTTGATGGTAGGAACGCAGCCAAATGGAGCAGGCGGCCGACATTTAAGACAAAATTTATGGGTAAGATCCTTGGAAATCTGCCACCAATTTGACATTAATGAACCAAATGTGTGGGGAACGGTCGGATTTGAATTCAAAATGCCTTATAAATTACAGGTGCCTGCCCAGCGAAAAACACTTGTCATTTTAAGAATTGAGTTGTTGAGATCTCAGGTGCACATGAACCGAAAAAACTTCGAAGCTTTGCTAGCCAATTCAGTGTTTGATACGTTGCCAAAGGAGACACAGGAGTTGTTGCATAATGTCATGTCAAAAATCACAGAATTTATGGACACTGAAGCAGTGACAGTTGAGGGGGATGTGCCGGAAGTTGTTAGGGAGGTAGAGGGAGTTGCCCCCAGAGGTTGAAGAAGTATTAGATGAAGTTCCCAAATCACCATGGATAGCTAGACCGAAGCTGACCCGAAACAAGGAGAGTGCGAAGGATAAAAAGGGCAAGGAGGCTACAATACTGGTGCGCGCATCGCTGAGAAGAAACCCATCGAAGGACAAGTCCATTACACAGGAAAATGGAAAAGCCATTAACTGGAGCCATAGGATGAAGAAATTGAAGACATCCCAATGGATGATGAGGACTTGGGGGTAGAAGTGGAGGAAGTTGAAGTCCACGGTGCTGACCCTATCACTAAGTTTCCCGAGTACGTCCCTCCACGCAAGGGAAAGACCAAGGTGCCAGAGGACATTGATGAGAGCAAGGTCCCCTTGCAAACCCCTCTGTTGCTAGACGAGATTGTCTTTGAAGGGCTGCGCATGGGGCGAGTTCCTTTGTTGAAACTAGAAGATTGGGACCTAGATGACCATGAGAAGTTCCCTCACTTAGTGACAGAGCAGCTAATGCGCCGCATTATTGACACAACCACTGAGATGACTGCATTAGAACCGCGGAAGTGGCTCAGGGGAATAGAAAAGGTAGGTCTGCTCAACCTACTATGGGTGCCGCACTACAATCACACCCCCATTATAGTATTGGTCATCAAGAAGCTGCTATGCTTGGTGCATGATGGGTGTCTGTGGCTGGAGGAGCCAATACCCATCACCAACAGATTGCGGAAGTGGCTCAAGGGAATAGACAAGGCAGGTCTGCTCAACCTACTATGGGTGCCGCACTACAATCACACCCCCATTATAGTATTGGTCATCAAGAAGCTGCTATGCTTGGTGCATGATGGGTGTCTGTGGCTGGAGGAGCCAATACCCATCACCAACAGATTGATCCGTTGGATCACACAGATGCCCTACATAGGAGAAAATACGGCCATGATGTTTGGTAGAAAAGGTGGCGAGATGGCCCTCGTGGACACCATGAAGGAGAAATTCAAGATTGTAAAGATGTCGTGAGGCTATGGCATCTCAAGTATCAGTGATCCTACAGTCGAGGTGGCCACACAGATTTTGGAAGGAAAGGTTATGAGGAAGTGTTGCGCAGATGAAGTGTCAGCACTAGTCGTTGCTCTTGTAGCCCAATGTGTCAAAGGAGTCCAGTTCAGTTGGGCACACTATCTTTGCAGTGAGTTCCTTGTGAACTGCCGCGAGGCATAGGAGCTCAACAAGACTTTCCACTATGTGTGGCTCTTGCTGTCTATTGTGTTGGTAGCATGGGAGTTGTTGTCTATATTAGCCAACCTGCAAGGGTACGCAGATTTTAAGGAAGACTTTCACCATGTGTCGATCAGGGCACGGAAGGACCCTGCGCAAACATGGTATGACTTGCCTTACTTGGTAACAGACGATGTAATTGATGCAGTACTTGATCGTTGGCCAGCACAGTGGTGCACTACCTCAGACTTGGTAGTGGGGGCAAGCAAGTTCGCCACAGAACACAAAAATGAGGAGGCCAAGCTCAAGATGGCATAGCTGGCCGAGAAGAGGAAGAAGGAGGCCGCTGAAAAGGCCCAGGATGAGCGTGATGTCATGCAACAGATGGAAAAGTAGACAGGAAAAACAAAGTGTGGCTCTGACAAAGGCGCGAGTTCACCTTCGCTCGAAATAGAGGAAGAAACGGATGAGCAAACAAAGCAGCATGGCACTGACCTGTAGATGATGTTAGACTACATCAAGTGTCCAAGGGAACAAGATAAAGTGGGGTTGAGGAAGAAATCCAAGGCCACTAAGGCATCGTTGGACCCAATCACCCTCACAGAGGGCGATTTGCATGAAATTGGAGACACAATGCAGGATGTCACCGTGGAGGCACTACAACAGTTCGAGCAGCAACAACAACTACTACTGGGGGCCATCCAGATAGGTCTGCAAGAGCTCTAGACTCATGCGTCACAGGTTGGCATGGTGTCCACCAGCCTCGCTATCAGTGCTTTAGGAGCTGCCGAGATGCTGCGTACAAAGGTATCCAACGCGATAGTGCTGCCGGATGGAGCACTAACCATAGAGAATGAAGCTGACAGGCCCACTGTCAGTGCCCCCAAGGGAGTGGGGTTGAACTTGGCATCGCTCCCTGGTGAGGCGCTCCATCTATTGTAGGATGGAGTGATCACGGAGCTGAGGGCTCGCGAACACTGTGCTTTATAGGTGATCAGTGAGTAGAAGATTAATAATGAACAAATGGCCCTACAATGAGACTCTGCCATTACCACCATGACTGAGGTAATCGACTGAAAGAAGTGTATAGTTCAGGTCATGGAGGAGGCATGTCGAATGGTCCCGGAGTTGGCTATTCCTGAGGAAGAACCAGTCGAGGTGTGCATACACAAGCTTGCTATAGGGGTGCGTGATGCTCTCACAGAATTGGCTAGTGTTCAATTGGAGCTGAACCTACAGCTTGTAGATTTATAGTCGAAGGCCTAGCTTTCAACTCCACCAGAAGTAAAGGAGCAGCATGCAACTGCTATCATAGAGGAAATAGCAGTAGTAGATAGTGCAGTAGTAGACTACACACAAATTTTTGAACAATCATTCGAGGTCCTGACGAGCCTACAAGAGGACCCTAATGTATAGTGGCTAGAGACAGAGGCGTGAGAACTGCAGCAACACTATGACGAAGTAAAAGGTACAATGAGAACCATTTCTCTCACATAAAGACTGGCGAAGCTGCAGGAGGCCAAGAAGTTGAAAGAACAGGTAGATGCAGTGCAACACAAGGAGGCAGTGCTAAAGGCGCGCTTGAAGCCATGGTTGGATGAGGCTTATTCGGTCATAGCCTCTATAGAAGGAAAATTTGTGAATTTGCAAGCAACTCAGTAGAAGCTTTAGGCTGATAGTTCAGGACTAGCGATAGAGCAGTTGGTTGAAGAAGCAAAGCAAGCGGCTGCACAATGCACTGCTGAGGTTTCCGTCATACAAGTTAAGCTGGGAGGTCTTCGTGACAAGATCTCCACACCCACAGAGTGACTCGAGGGCGAGTCACCATGTTTTTATTGGGGTCCTGTTCGGAATGGGTTCCCCCAAGGACAGTTTTGGGGCTAAAAGCCCATGCTTTGGGTCAATTTTGTAATAAAGTTGTAAAGTCTCTGCATTTTGTGGTCGCAGAGCGTGAAGGTGTCAAGAGTCATAAGGGGTTGTTTGCACTTATTTTGTAAAGTGTAAAGTCAGCTGTAAAGATCCACCCATGGTCTGTGGACCATAGGATTGTATAAAAAGGAGCTAAGTAAGTAAGCTCTAGGTAGTTTTTAGCCAAGAAGAAGTAGTAGACAAGTTTTGGAGTCTTGGTAGAGAAGTCTAAGTGTTTCGGGTCTTAGCGTAGGTAGAGGCTCTGTAGCTGAGTGCGCAGAGGCCTAGGGTGGAAGTCCACAGCTAAGTGCGCGGACACTTGTAGCTGTGTGTGAAGGGTGGATAGAGTTTGTATGAAACTGAAGATATCAATAAAGAGAATTATTCTGCAATTTCTGTGTATTTGTTTCATGTTAATACATATGGTTATATTGCGTTTTGGGTTTAATTTACAATGTTTATGTGATACGCGAATATATGTGATTATATTGGTTAATTGAAGGAAAGTAAGAATATCAGTTTACGTGGCGCTAACTGGGATTGTTTAGTAAGATAAGTAAAACAGTTAAGATAACTTGGGAACCGATACAATACAATGTCATAGCAGCGCAAAAATATTTGGATTGTGGGTTAAGGCTACGCGAAGGTCAACTGTACACCTTCGCGGAGGTACTGAAGGGCGGAATAAAGGGGTAGAATGATAGAGCCCTAAATCTTATTGACCTACACAAAAGTAGGAACAAAGGGTATAAACCAACATCACGACCATCTCAGGGTGTGGAAACTTGGTTCCAACATTCGCCCATACTGCTTCAGGTGAGACTTTGGTTCGAGCTCCACGGGCTGATGCCGAAAGGGCCAATAGTGTATGGATTTTTTTGGCTAACTAATGTCGAACCTGGGTCAGGTTCCACAAAGCCAACAAAATTCAATATTGACTTCTTGTCCCATGTTTTCCGAAGTAGACTGTAAAGATACTCCTTCAGGGGAGGAGGGTTCCAAGGGAGTTGCAACAGAGCCTACAAAATTTTCTTGGAAACAAGTATTCTTAGGTTATTCTATGGGTTCTAAAATTTCAGTGGTTGCGGAATTAGGAGGAGAGGTTAGAGAATTAGGCAGTTTCTTTTGGTCAGAAGAATTACTTGAGCAACTTACAGGTTCTTTGAAATTCACATAATTCATAAATTTTCGAATCCTTCCAGAACTTGGGATGCCTCCATTTCTTGCCCTTGAGGAGAATCCTTCTGATGGGTTTCCTATGTATTAGGAAGTTCTTGAGGTCCACTTTCCTCCACCGACTATTAAGAGGAGTCTATAGAATTTCTTGACTTAGCCAACATAGCCCATCTTCTTCTTTTTCTAGGCAGGGAGGCCAAGAGGGAAACCATTCTTTTCTCTTCCCTATTTAATTGTTGGGGGCCTGGAGTTTTTTATTTTCCCTGCGCAGTACCTTCTGCCTTCTACCATTTTGATTTTCCTCCTCATTCTCCTATGACTTCTCATTATTAGGTGGGATGTTTCCAAAATCTTTAATGGGTGCTTGAGTTTTGGTGGAACCTCAGGAGCTCCTAAGAATTGTTCCCAACTCAATTGTACCTGGCTCAAATCTATGACAAATATCAATTTGATGAGCCCATGGTGACTCACCATTGAGGCTTGGTCCTTAGATCTTTTGAGTCTTAAAGTAGATAATGCAATGGAAAATTTAGAAAATAAGGCAAGTTTAGGATTACCTTTTGTCTCAATGTTGCATTAACTTCAAATTTCGCCCTCTTACTGTTGAAAACAACAACAAGAAATGCTAAAAATAACATTTAGAATATTCCTATTTTGATTTGTCCTTGAATTAAATTCGAATTTAGTCTCACCAGTTGCTTGGAAAATAATTAATTCATTCATATTGAGTTAATTAGTTGGAGTAATTCAAACATGAAGTCTTTGTGAAGTCATGCAATAGTTATCCCTATGATTGAGGAAGTTATCCCTTAATTAAGGATATAAGGATGAGTTGTATTTGAGTTGTAATTAGTTAGCTTAGTTAACTGAGTTAAGTCCAGTTAAATTAGTTCCAAACAGTTTGAGGAACTAATTGTGAGTTCAGTCAATTAATGCATGCATGTATGCAACTAGTGTACTCCAGATAATTGAGAATTCTCTCATAAATGACTCATGCATGTCTATTCAGAGAAAGACCCAGTTGAGATTAAAGACAGGGACATTGTACTATCAGTTGGAGGAGTTTTCCTATAAAGGAAACTCATCCATGCAGGAGGAATAAGGTTCCTTGAGGATTACGCAGTTTTACAGGGTGTGAGATCAATGTGAGTGATTAGTGTTACACTTGGTAACAGTAGGATCACCCAGGAGAAACAACACAAGGAAATAGGAGGCTTGGAGGGTAGAGGAGAATGTTTGTGAGAAGCCTTGTTTGCCTGTGAGCATCCAAGAGGATTGTACTGAGAGCTGGTTAGATGTGAGAGCTAAGGCTTTGTATTATTCTGATATATTTCCACCTTGTATGATAATACAGATAGCGGGTTTTTTAGTTGAGGCTTTCCCCTGAGTATTTTCTATGTTTCATGTTCATTGATTCTTCTTCTTATGGTTATATGTGTTCAGATCTGATTCAACTAGATCTTTAAGCTTCCGCAAAGCAAATTGATAGTAGAAGTAGATTATAGTATTTTGCTTTGGTATATTGCATTATTGAGTTAATCTACAGTTAGATTTTCTACATGATCTTAGAGGTAGATTTGTAGAGAATTTTCAGGAAATTCTACATGGTATCAAATCCAAGTTTATCGGAGCAGTGAATAGTATACGAAGAAGAGAATTCAAAGTAAAAAAAATTGGGCCGCGAGTTTGCGGAGCAAATATGATTTTTTTTTTGGTGCAAATCTTTCAGAAACAAATAGCAAATCTGGATTCCTTGTGAAGAAATACCCAAATTCAAAAAAAAATTCAACTGAATCAGAATTCGGACAAGGGAGATATCGCTAATTTAAAATCAGCTATTTTTCAGAAAAATTCATGACGAAAGGAAAGATGAAACATATTGGTGTGCTAGCCAAGAAGATGTATGCTCTTGAGGTTCAAGATGCATGCAAAGCCTTGAGGAGCAACGCAAATGTTAGATTCTTGGTGGTTGAGAGGGAGAGTAAATTACCTCTCAACATGGAGTCCCAGAAGAAGTCTCAGACAATTGTGGAGGAGCCACAATTGGAGATGCTAAGAGGAGACCAAGTGGAGACATCCACTCATGCAGAGACCTCCAGTAGGGAGAAATTTCGAGCCAAGTGGGTAGAGAGATCACATGCAGCCATACCTCCAGGTGTGAGGTGGGGCTATGTGAAGTGATAGTCCCCAGAAGGCTAAAATTGGGCAGGGTTCATTGAGAGGTTTTATCTCATGGATTGTACCTTGCTACAGGAGCCCAAAGTACATAGTAGTGGGAGGAATCAGTGGGATTGATGCAGTCAAAGATCAAAGTGACAGAGGCTAGAGC